>PVIA01004297.1:0-142294 GCA_004024845.1 Tonatia bakeri
GGGAAGGAGGGAGAAAGAGAAGGAAAAGCACCAATGTGTGGCTGCCTTTCATGTGCACCCTACTGGGGAGCTGGTCCACAACCCAGGCATGTGCCTTGACTTTGGGATCCAACTGGTGACCCTTTGGTTTGCAGGCTGGCACTCAATCCACTGAGCCACACCAGCCAGGGTTAGAAAAACTTAACATTAAAGAGGTAGCCATAGAGATAAGCCTTTAAAAATAAAGTAACAGAAAATATGTTGAATGATATGATAAAGATATAACTCAAATGTAGAATCTACACGGTAAACAAGGATAATTCTGTTAATGGAATTCAATGAAAAGGTAGGTAATAAACAGATTTTAGGTCAGCCAATACCAAGCTCAGAAGCAGAGAGGTGGCCCAACAATTGTCTAGTTGAAGGGAGACCATAAGCCATTTCCAGGCTCAGCAAATGCAGCACTTGTGTGGGAAATATTTACTCATCAATGGGTCTGAGGGGAAGGTATCTAACTTTCTATCTGTGTTTCAGACTACTTTCTCTCACTGTCTCTAGCTTAACCAATTTCCATGCGTTCCTTGCAAATTCCATATTTTTTTGTCTCTTCAAGATTTTAGCATTCATTTTTCCCTCTGCTTATTTGTAAATATTTTGATTTTTTAGGAAATATATTTAGTACCATTCCTATTCTTGGAAATTGCATAGCAGATGATAAAGTTTTAGGTGACACTATTACAACTGACATTTTATGCATTTAAAAATTTATGTCATGTAACATTTCTTTTAATCTTTACAACATTTCATGAAGTAAGCAATTGTTTTCTGCACATTTAGAAACATGCAAATGAGACTCAAAATTTAAAACAAATTATTTTGTGAGGTAACTCAAAAAGTGCAGGGATCAGATTTAAACTCTAAATCTCCAGTAGAAAAAAAAAAGCAAACTTACAGTAAAACAAAACTCCATCAGTGCAGTGACACTTGGCCAACTTATTAGCTCCTTCATCTCCTGCTGTTATTAACTCACCAAAGTTTAAATAGAAAGTCAAGTTTTTTCAAGTTCAATATAGGAACACTTTTGTCATTGAAGGAAAAGCATGAGTGCAAACTAACTGAATTATAAATCTATTTTTCTGGAAATTAAAAGTGATCTTAATCCCTGAATTTAAGATTGGCATGCTGAAATGAATATTACCTGTTCAGAATGTCACGGTCTCATGTGACAGGGCAGTATTTGCATGCTCAATGCCAAGAGCAGTACATATTTAGGGACAGAAGAATTGTTACTATTTTAAACCCAGAAACACCAATATATATAATTTGTTCATAATTTTCATTCATTAACTTATAATATTATATAAATGCATTATAAAACTGAAGCACACAGTGACTCACATTTGAAGTCTGAGAGGTAGGGATGACTGGGTAGGGACACTGAAGAATGCAACGTCTTGATTAACTTACTTAAGGATTGTCACAAAAATCCCAGCATTCTGAATTTTTTTGGTCATTGCAAAAAATTTTGCAATGTGGGTTGTGGGGTTGGGGGCCTTGAGGGCGGAAATGGAGACAACTGTACTTGAATAACAATTTTTTAAAAATACAGGAAAAAAAGTCCTCTACAGTCTGTTCCAAGTGCAACCTAGTGTCAGACATGTAGGAGTATTCAGTAAGTTTTGGTTGATGAATTAAAAAGATATCATTACTAAATGACATTCTTTATTTAAAGTCAATCTTTTTCTCTTCTAACCACTCACATCCACCACTCATTATAGATTTTACATGTGGAAAACAGAAGTTAAGTTTATTTTTAATATTATATAAATTTAAGAGGAATGCATCACACTTTGTTCCTCAGTTAAACCTTTATTTTTTAGTTGACTTAAATAGGTATTTTACATACAGTACTTAAAATTCTTTTTGAAAGCATTTTATCTGAAAATTAATATATAAGTAAACAATAGCATGAAAACCAAGTAGACCGAGTGTTAATTTACATTTAAGGTTGCCCTTTCTGGAATGGGTGGGGCCTGGGGGTAAAAGATAGAGTCTAAAACCCTTCAGGCAAAAACTGCCTATCCTGTCACTGCCAAAGTAGGTGACTGAGGTGGTTAATGACAGGAAGCATTCAGGGTAAAACCGAAATCAGGGACCAGGCCAACATTCCAACAAAAGCATCAGTATTACAGGTCTGGCCTTAAAATACAGAACCCAGGTAGGTGATATTAAGATATAAACTGGAGATTCAAGAAAAGTTGGAAAGATTTTAAAATAGAAGGTAGAAGATAGACTTTAGAGAGACTTAGTGGCTAGAGGAAATTTGCAAGAACTTTCTGACATAATGTATCAATATAAAGGAAGGGGTCGTTATCATAAACACAAATGAAATATTTGCTCACATGGTTCGTCGGTGGTAGGTTTAGAAGGTAGTTTTTTTTTCTTTTTCAAAACCAGTCCTATAACAGGCTTGCAAGCATCTTTTAAATCTAGTGAATAATAGGATACACATTTTAAGAAATGATATTAATTTCCATTACAAATTATCTGCTAAAAATTTAATAGTGTCAAAAATTATTCATTCATTTAAAAAATATTGGTTGCACATCTGCTGTGTGCCAGGCACTGCACATGGTCTGTGTTTCATGGACTCTAGATGGGAATCAGGGTGGGAGATAATTGCTGATGTTCTCAGGTTGGTTCTAAAGGCAGCTCCAAGTCCTTAAGGACAAGGATCCTCAGAAGAAATGTCATTGTTGTAGTGAGGGGGGGCCAGATAACAGAGGGGATCATTGTGTAATTCAGTGGGTATCAAAGAAGGGAGGGTGTGTGTGGTGATGTTGAACTTTGAATTAGAAGAGATTGTTATAAATATAATGATACTCTTTTTTTTGTAGAGAGATGAAAAGATTTTACCAGGAGCTTAATGAGATAAAGCAAAAAAAAAAAAAATTATGAAATTGTTAAGTACAGACGAACTCTCATTTCTCATGAGTATGAACTCATTTAGCTGAATAAATGCTATGTGCCACAAGTATTGCTAAATGAGTTGTTTCTGACAAGACCCTGTCATGATTCACTGTCAGTAATCCCTGGCTTTATGGTAATGTTTAACTTATCTGTCCTTTCACAAGAGTTTTAGAAGGAAGCCATTTAAGCAGGTGTATATTTTCCCATATATCTATATGGGTGTACATTTTCCCATATATTTAGCCAGGCAGGGAGAGAGCAACTAAGCAGAGATGTACCGAATGCCCATGGACTAGCAGGAATATGGCTGTTACTCAAGGAGTGCAGGGCTCTGTGTGAATAGAGCTCTTATTTTAAGTAGGAGGATAGACTCTAGCTAGCAAAATAACTTAAAATCTGGTATATGATCACATGATCATACTAGAAGGAAATGTTTTCATTCATAAGGTTTTACAGGCTGTGGACTGGTCTGGATGAAATTCAACTTTGATTAGACAGAACTAAAGGGTTTGGTAGATATTTTTGCAGGAATAGGCAACAAGTATGTAGTTAAGAATCTCCATATAATTTTCAGTACAATGTAAATATTATTAGCCCAAATCTGATCTTTAGACAGAATTTTGATATATTATGCTTGATTACTATGTAACTACTTAAAAACTATATAATTATAAGTAATTACTATATACTGTTAAGTAAAATAAATCATTTTAAATAATATGTAAATATTATATATGTATATATAGAGAATATATAAATATACATTAATGTTAAGTACCAAAACTGAAAAATATCTCAAAATGTGTAGAGGTGTTATAAATATTGGGTTCTATATTATTTTTATACCATATTTTTAATTTGCCTGCTGTGACTGTTATTGCTTATATCATATCATGTCAATATGTTAAGGATTCTATTTCTTAGGGTAAGAATAATAATATAAACAAAATTCTGTTCTTGACAAGCCTCTTTTTATTTGTATACAGTACATGCCTTAAAAGCAGAGTGCTCTGTATTTAGCACTTAAATATTAAATTCAGCCTCCATCATGGACTTATCTAGAAAAAAGCTCGCATAGTATGATATACGGTGGAGTAAAGGAGATTGAAATTCAGACATTAACCCTTTTTTAATGAAAGAGACAATATTTAAGAGCCAAATAGTTACTTTAAATGTTAGTGTAATCCACTACATGAATAGTTTCCAATTCAGCATATCACCTTCACCTGGAAACTTAGAACTTAGACCACAGCATTCAAGGTAGCAATTTAGGTAAATGATCACAGACAAACAAACTGCCAGACTCCATCCAGATATTAACCCAGATACAATGGGTGTGGAACCCAGCAAGTTGTGTTTGAATAACCCCTGAGAGAGATTCTGAAGGATGTTCAAGCCTGAGAGCCACAACCCGCACCACAGCAGAGGCACGTCTCTGATGGATCGTGTGCTTGGTTACAGGCCATCAGGATAAAGCGAGTATTGAAATCAAGTGAGCCATGATCTTTTTGCTGGTGGATGGTCTTGCCTTCACTTTGTAAAAAGCACACCTCTGCACAGTGAAGCCAAGCACCATGAAACAAGGTACGCCTGTGTACACAGAGGAGTTGCTGCAGCTTCCAGCTGTCTGAACCTGTGAAGGACTGCTCACAGGGACAATGTACTTCAGGTGCTACCTTGAGTGCTCTGGTCTAAACATTGCTTTCTTTCTCAAAAAATCTTCCCAATTAAACATTTCTTAATATTTCAACTGCTAAATAATCTGTGGACAGAGAGGTTATTTATTCAAAAAAAGTTTTATTTTTAAGAAACATTCTTTTTTGTGTGCAAGCAGATAAGTGGAAGGATTCAAATGAATAAGAAATATCAATATGCATAACATAAATTCAAGGCTGCAGAAGAAACATCAAAACTATAAGTAGATATGCAGAGAGAGCAACTAAGAGTAAATATACAAATACCATTTATAAAATGCAAATTCCAGAGACCTGATAAGGTCATCCTACAGAAGTGTCAGTGATTTGTGAATTGAAAACAAGGCCTAGGGCTCTGTTAAGGCTCTCTGGTTAAGCTCACCTCAAATCCTTATGGGAAATTGCAGACCCAAGTAATGAATAAATAAATAAAATTTAAATACTGAGTTAAGCTAATCAAGTCAACAAAAAAACCCCAGAAACTAAACCAAACTTCAAAAAATGGCAAAGTGACGTTTGTAAAAGGCAGCAAGTGGTTGGAATCTGTCTTGTTGGGGAGACCACGTGCCCCGACATTAGAGTGTCACCCCCATTACCACCACCACCTGGATTCCTCATTCACGTCTGTAAATATGAAACATATCTTACAACTGAAAATTTCGGTGGACACCTCAATTCTTTTTGATTCATCACTATGTTTCTAGGAGTTTCTCTGACAATTCCTTTGAGTTACCATTAAAACATTGAGTTTATAGAATACAGTAGAAGTTTCTTGACCTGTGGCATCCATTATGCTTTAGAGTATAACCCTTGAAGGATTTTTCCCACTGTGCTTTCCTAGACTGATCAGAAAATAATGTAATTTCCCAGTCACTGGGCAAAAACTCCTACAAACCACAGCTCTCACACATATACTTCCATGTACTTCAAGCAAACTTTAAGTTTCAGTCATTCTGAATATATTGTGATTTTCTATAGAAAATGGAGTCTGGTCTGTGGCTCAGTTCATTGAGTATTCAGATAATGAAGCCATAGTCATAATTTTAATCTCTTCTTAGACAGTTAGTTTTTCTTTTTCAGGTATTTTTCCCTTTGGGAAGCTGACTCATATATCGTATGCTGTTATTTCTCATAAGAGAGCAAGAGAATGAGAGAGATCAAAGAATCACTTATCATAAAACCAAATCGAAGTGTATACTCTACTACAGAGGGCTGTTAGACACAGTGGAGCAGAGCCCGTCCTCTGAACATTTTCAGATATTTGTGGCCACTCTGATAGGGGACTTGAGAGTTGGAAAACGTTAGTTTAAGGTAAATAGTTACAAGCCTAGCAAGTAACATATGTGTTAAAGCTTTTATTTTAGATCCTATAGATAAGGCCCATCCTGGCTCCTGGTAAATCAGAAACTACAGATAGAGCCCATCTTGACTCATAGGAAAACAGCTGACCTCCTGGGGCACTGCTAAAGATTACCACCTGGGGACAAGTGGAGGCATCCGGGCCTTTGTGTTCCAGGGAGGGGCAGATGACCACTCGACCACCCGCCCCTGGGAACAACTAACTACCCAGGACAGGAATGTTGCAGTTTCTTTTACCTAATCCTCCCTGAACTTCAAAACCCCTCACCACACCTTGTTTATTCCCTGGTATAAAAACGTTGGCCTGGAAAGAAAAGACAAGATGGTTTGTTAGGGTATGAACCCGCCATCTTCTCAGATCGCCAACCATCTGAATAAAGTGACCATAAAGAGTCAATCGCTGTCTCTGCTTATTGGGTTTGGTAGTGACAGGCAGCCTGAATGCCGGTGTCTTTTCCAGTTTCAACTTTGCTAGTCAGGTCCATGTGGCACTCCCTCCTTACACCCCATCACCACTGCAACTTCCAGCTACTCCCTCGGGGCTATGCCTCTCATGCTTCCTTTTTCAAATATCTTGTTCCCTCTGTAATGATGGTACTGTTTATTTGAAAATTACTGGCATAGGTATTAATTTTGACAACATCTGATATTCACTGTAACTGCTCCTAATATCATCATTGTAAGAGACTAGCCAGTAAATGATCCTAATATACAAATGTGCCTCCTGATTGCAGAAAACAAAAAAGTTTATATGCTATTGCCATTTTCATCATTCAGCCATTATCACTTTTAGTTTACATTTCTGCATTTATTTGTCTCAGTATAGAAGCAGCAGCTGGTGTTAATCCTAAAGATCTCAGAAAAGACGCTACAGGCTTGTACTGTAGAAGCTGAGTAAGCAAAATGTAGTTAATCCCAGTTTTCTTTTTGGCTGGGAGAATTAAGTACATCTGTCTATACTCCCTTTTTCTTACACCCCCAGACTCAAGCCATTAGAGAATCCTGTTGATTCAAACTTAAGTTAAAATTAAATACAAAATGGAGACTAGACTTAAAAATCTCCTGAGCAGACAAAACTAATTAAGCCACAAAAACAACACCTAATTTAACCTATTTTGCAAAACAACCAAAACATGGGTCACTTCTAGTAAATGACACTAAAGGTCATAAATGAAATATAAGCTGTTCCCCAAATTGGCAGGAGGTAACCATGTCTAACGAATGTCTGATCACCAGGGCAACTCTAATGCTATAATCTATAGTTGTGACAGCCTCTGCACTTTCATTGTATAAGCCTTCCTATAACAGTATTCCTCTGAGCCTCATTCCGTTATTGTCCTGAGATCTCTCATTTCAATTGTTTTTATGTGTACTGTAAACTCTTACTAATTACTATTTTAGTGATTTAGTAGATTTAATTTTGCTCTTTTGGGATGGTTGACACTTATTAATCAGCAGTTCGTAATCAGTCACTTCACATCATCTTCTCCAGAGCCATCCTGCTAGGAAGATGATTTCACTTCAATTTTGTCAATATTTTCAATAAACAACTTCTGTTACAATCTATTCTCTACAGCACAGCAATAATGATGCTTTAAAAATGTTAATTCATGCTCAGAATTCTCTAATTGATTCTCACCTCTGTCAGAGTAAAACCTCAAGTGTAAACATGACTTTAAAGACCTCTATGGTCTTTCCCATAATACCCTCCCACCCCAGCTAATTGAATTTAACTACCTCATTCACTCAGCTTCTTTCCAGAGATGCATCTCTCATGGACACACGGACATTTGTCTTCATCAGCCTCTTTCTAAATTAAAAAAAATACATAAAAATGTTATTTTTTGATTTTATTGATAAAAATGCGATACTATTACATATTCTTTATCTTTTTTTTCTTTCTAAAAATAAAATAAAAGGTAAAACATTGGTGGATCTCTGTAAAGTACCCTGGGCTCTAGCCATTCTGCCTACAGTGCCTAGTGGCCTGGTGGGCCCTGTTTCTCATACTTTCTGAATAATACACCTTATACTTGATAAGGGACATCTGGAATGTGATGCTTCCAAATAGCTGCAGGTGTGTTGTAAGGAATAATTATATTTCTTAAAATGGAATTTTTAGGATGATCTGTAAGGTGCACTCGCACTGTGGAGAGGTCTAGGTAAGTGAAGGAGATTTATTATACTCAAAGTCCTAGGAGAGGGAGGCACAGTACGCAGGGGGCCACATGGCAGGGGCGCCAGTGGAGCGAGGAGAGAGTGAAGACTGGTGGGCAAGTGCCTTTATTGAGGGTCAGGGTGGAGTAAACAACGTGAAGTCATGAGGAGATTTCATCTGTGCTTTTGAATGTCACGCAGTCACAGGCAAGGGAAAAAGGAAGAGGAGTTTGTGGCAAGACAAGCCTCATCACACTTTCCACCCAGTTACCTGGGCACGGTGCTCACAGGCTGTTCCTGAGGGATGCTGAAGCATTGGGAGACATGAAGTTTTAAAGTCACAATACACAAGATTTGTTTCTACAGGTCTCATCTATCAAAGGCCTTTTCAAACCTTACTACGAAAAATGTCCCAAGCACCAGCATTTTTATCTTTCTCACTTGTCTTTTTTTCTACATTGTCTTTTTTTAAGAACTGACATATTTTATTAGCTTGCTTATTTTGTTTACTCAATTGTCTCCAAACAAGAGTGAGTGTTATACGAGAAAAGGAATGCTATGTGTTTTGTGCATTGCTGTTTTTCAAACTCTACAAGTGTAGCTTCAAATAATCCAGCATGTAATAAATGCTCAAAAATAAATTATTTACTAAAATTTTAAGCAGCTGATAAAGAATAAGGTAGTTTCTTACAAAACTAAACAAGTGCTTACCATACTACCTAGCAATTGTACTCTCAGGAATTTTTGTGAATAAAATTATGAAAGTTATGTAATAAAATTCATGCTAGTGTTTAGAAACACAATTGATTGTTTTATACATTAATACTTATCCTGTGACTTTGCTAAAGTAATTTGTAATGTCTAATAGTTTTTATAGATTTTAAGGAATTTCTGTGAGATCATTGCATCTACAAAGAGAAATAACTACTTCTTCCTTTCCAAAGTAGAAGAATGTTATTTGTTTTTTCCTTTTATTTTTCTTGTCTAATTGCCCTGCCTAGAACATCCAGATGAATTGAAGTAGCAGGAGAGGAGGGTTTTGTCCTCTTTCTAATTTTAAAAATTAAGTCTTTCATACTTGGCTGTAGGGTTTTCATAAATGCCTTATATCATAATGAGGAAGTTCCCTGCTGTCTCTAGTTTGTTGATTTAAAAAAAAAAATTAACGGGGTAGATTTTGTCAATATTTTTCTGGGTCTATTTAAATGTGCTAATTATTTTCATATATTAAACCAACCTTCCATTTCTGGAGTAAATTCTACTTTGTCATATTGTATAGTCCTTTTTATATGTTGCTAGATTTGGTATATTAGTATTGTGTTGGGAATTTTTGTTTCTAAATGATATTGATCTATAGATTTTATTTCTTTTTTGAAAAATTATTTTCTTGCAACATTTTTGTCTGGTTTTGATGTTAGTGTACACACTAATCTCATAGAATCCAGGATAAACCTTACTATAAAAAATGTCCCCCCTTCTACTTTTTTGGAAAAATTTAAGGTTTGCATTTGTTTGTTTGTTTGTTAACTGTTGTTCAAGTACAGTTGTCTCCATTTTCCAGCCACCACTTTCCACTTCACCCAGCTTCCTCCCACCTCACCCACCTCCACCTCCCAACCTAAATTCGACCTCTTTTTAGATTCATCTGTGGGTCCTTTATACGTGTTCCTTGACAACCTTTCCCCTTTTCCCCGTTATCCCCCTCTCCTCTCCCTTCTGGTTACTGTCAGTTTGTTCTTTATGTCAATGTCTCTCATTATATTTTGCTCACTTGTTTGTTTTTTTGATTAGATTCCAGTTATAGGGAAGATCATATGTTATTTGTCTTTCACTGCCTGGCTTATTTCACTTAGCATGATGCTTTCTAGTTCCATCCATGCTGTTGCAAAGGGTAAAAGCTCCTTCTTTCTGCTGCATAGTATTCCATTACTGAAATGTTTGGCAGATTTTACTAATGAAGCTATCTCTGAACTTTTTTTTGTTGGAAGATTTTTAATTATCAATTCAATTGCTTTACTCATTAAGACTACTTAAATTATTTGTTCCTTCGTGAGTATTTGTGTTTTACTAGAAATTTATACATTAGATCTAAGCTATCTAACTTGTCAGTTTACATTTTTAATAGTATTCCTTTATTTTCATAGCATTTTTCTTTGTAATGTAAGTAATGAGGTTCTCTTTTGTTCCTCATTTTAGAAATTTGAGCCTTTTGTCTCTTTTTCTTTGCTCTCTTTGCTTAGTAAATGTGTCAATGTTGTTCATCTTTTCAAAAACTAACCTTGGGTTTTGTTGATTTGCTGTATTTTCCTATTCCTTACTTCATTAATTTTTATTCTAAACATTTTTATTATTTCCCTATTTCTTCTTGCTGCAGATTTAGTTCAATATTTTCTTTTTCTAAGTCATATCTTAGAGTTCTTTGATAAAAATCAAGATGTGTGTAGACCTAATTGAGCAGTTCAGTTGTTTGGAGTGTTGTTCCATGCACCAAAAGGTTGCAGGTTCAATCCCTGGTCAGGGCACATATTTAGGTTGAAGGTTGATCCCTCGTCTGGGTGCTTACAGGAGGCAACTGATCAATGTTTCTCTCTCACAATGATGTTTCTCTCCCATCAATTAACATATCCTCAGGTGAGGATTAAATAAGTATGTGAATTTTTTAACATGATAGCTGGGGAAAATAATTTTCCAATAAATTTTACATACTATTTGTTTTAGTAAAGTCACTTTATCTCATATAGGGACTGTGTTGCAGCCTATCAAGGCCTGGCAGGTCCACTCTAGATTTGGGAGATGGAAGAAAATGCATAGAGCCATGGGGATGCTTGATATGCTGTTAGTCATGGGTGGGTGAGCCACGCATCCTGCAAGCTGCATGTCTCTCTGCATGTATCTGCAAGTCTCTGTATGTTACCTGTCCCCTCTGCATGGCACGCAGTATGGCCCATGCTTCCCAGCACAGCACACATCATGGCACCCAGCAAGGAGTCCCTATCTGCTTAAGTACTAAAGGCAAACAAAGCTGGCTTCAAGCCAGAAAATTATATTACATAGCATAACTCTGTGGATGAGAGCCCACTTCATGTTATGGGAACAGTTTATTGGACCCAGTTTCAAGGCTATAAAAATACTACTTATCAGGCCCATTCAAAGTTATTGGAACACTGCTTCCCTTAATTAGCCAGACACCTGGGTGAGGAAGCAAGACTGCCTCCATTTATCCTACAGGGACAAAAAATAAAGACATAAAAACACTTGTATCAAAGCAGACATGCATTTCAAACACACACATAAGAGAAGAGATGCTATTCATCAGACACATAATGTGAAAAAATAAAATCATATTCTTAAAGGAGAACAAAATACTTTGAATATTGTAATTCAAGAGAAGGAATGATGAAAGTGTTACAGAACAGGGGCCAAGGGGGTACAATATACTATTACTGAAAGGACCCCCCTACTAGGTTTGCTTGTCTGCTGCCAGAGGAAAGATATCTCTCAATGCCAGAGATTTGTGAAAAAGAGAAAAAATGTTTATTTAAAGCTATACAGACTTAAAGTAGTGACCTAATGTCTTCATTAAAATATCAAAGTCCTTTAGGATACCCAGAGATACACAGTCCTTCTTCTCCTTCTGTCCTAATTTGGGGTACCGTATCTCAGGAAAAGAAGTAGATTCAGGTTCCTGAGACCATCAGCTGTGTTGTCAGCCAAGATCAAGCCACGTGGTTCTCCTTAGCAAAGCTGTGGGGGTCTGCACTCTAGCAAAACCATGTGGTTCTCCTTGGCAAAGCTGCAAGGGGGTCTCCATTCTGCCAAAACAATGTGGTTCTCCATTTAATTCCTGCACCAATCCTCTTCTATAGCCCCATTTCCAACTCCTCCCACAATTGGCTACACTTGCCAGCACTCTCATATCCTTCCAGCTTTATTGGGCTGCCAGAGAGGGTCTGGGCAGGTGTGGCCCTATGGTGTGGAGTCAATCATCTGCAAGCTTTCACTCAGGCTCTGTAGCCAGGGGGAGTTGCCTCCCAGTTACATCTTGGGTGAAGTCACTTCCATCCCCCTGGCTCAAAGCATGGCCACAGCTATTTAACATATCTAAGCAACCAGTTAAAGGTTATAGATATGTTAAATAAGCATGCCAGAGGTTAGCTGCAAAGCTATTGATATGCAAAACAGCTCTCAACAGCCCTGCTCCACGTGTCCCTTCCCCGGACTCAAACCTGTGGGAGGAAGGAGTGAGGACATCATATATATCTTTCTAATATTCCCTGGACACCTTGAGTTCTGGACACAATTCCAAATCCCTATTTGGGCCCCCTCTCTTGGCTGCACCCTGTTACAAAAGTAATATTAGATTGCTCTTTTTTTAGAAGAGGTAGCATAATATCATTAAAAAATTCTCCTCTTCAAAGCATATTTCCAAAGACAATACTTTGTTCTCTTTGATAAATAATAATGATTTATCTTTTATAAATGAACCATGCAAGCATTATATGCTCTCTCTCTCTTTTTTTTTAATGTGTCAAAATACTGAAATCTCTAACAGAATGCTGGAGACAATAATAAACTTCCAGTAGCCGAGTTCTCAAATTGCATGGGTGGTACCTAATGTTTTAGAATAAATACTGAACAAATTTGAAAGTAGTGGAATTAAAGTGTTTTACTGTTCCCAATAGGGAATAAATATAGCTTCTCATTATCACAAACCTCAAAATGTGATTGCTTTAAAGATTTTTTTATAGAGTAGTAAATAATGAATACGAAGCACATTTCTCCAAATATCACATATTTTTATTTAATTCAGGGCATATACTGACAAAATTGGTGACAAAAAAAACGTGGTAATTACTTAACATTGTAGACTGGGTAAAAATTTTCTGAACAGCAAATTGATTACACCCATAGACATTTAATTTTTTAGGACTAAAAGCTAAAATTTTTAAGGATAAAAATTTATTAGATTATTTCACTGTGATGTGTCTTATTTTTAAAATACCCACACGAAAGGCTTAATTCTTGTGAATTATAGAATGCAGAATATTAAATGATATTAAATCTGATATATGTAAAATTCACATGTACTATTTTACTGGTTGACCCCTAATCCTTGTCTATATTCTGAAATGGATGCTTTAATTTTAGTGTCAAAAATGAATGTATATGATCAAATCACACTTCATTTAATGATTTCCTAATAAAAGAGTTATTCATTTGTTAAATAAAAGCATATGGTTAAGATAGGAATTGTAGTAATTATATAAATAAAATAGAAAATACTGCTTAGAATCTAGTAAGTTTTATGCAATACCCATAAGTAATATTGTGGTGACCAGCATATAATATGGAAGTAGCAAAGCAGAAGAATAATAGCATGGAATAATGCATAGCATTAGTAAGTGTACAATTGGACTTTTGATTTTTTTAAGTGTATAACCATACAAACCCCATCATATACATTTTATATTCATACTAGAGAAAATGTACTATAAGTAATATTTTATTTCATCCTGGTTTATTTTTCTATTAATAGCATTTAATAATAAGATGAAAAACTGTGACACTGTGACTTGTAATACATATTGTGTTCTTTTATATTTCTTACAAAACTTTATTATATATAGACACATATTTATCTCTCTCTATATATATAGGTATATATGAGTACATATATAATTTTCAGCATTGCTCTAATGAGGCATAATAGTAGAAACCTGGTATGTTTGCCTCACCAATTTCTGTGGCCTTTCTGGTAATAATACGGTGGTTCTCTTGCTCATTTTCACTGACAACAGACTGAATGGAGCTTGAAATATTCCCCATCTCCAAACATGCAACATATTTAGATGTGGCTAGCCAGTATATTTTATTATTCTGGCCCTGGTGATTAAGTCAGGTATAACTGTGTAATCCAGTCTAAACCAAATCAGACTCTATCCCCAAAATTGTGCTGGAAAGAGCCTCTTTCTCTGATAAATGATAAGCCTGGAGCTTCTTTTGGCTATTTTTGCCAACATAAATGGAATGGTATCATACCAGAGAAAGAAGCCACGGAAAAGAAAGCAATCCTGGGACTGAGGCATTGATTTCTCTCCTGTTGGCTATCTGGATCCAGACATATTTATAGCCAGATTGCTTCTTGACCTTTCTGATTGAATAAACTAATGTTACTTTTGTTTAAGCCAGTTTGAGTTGATGTCCAAAAGTTTAAAAAAATGTCTAGAACAACATTTCAAGATACTTAACTATTTTGGCCTGCCAAATATGCTTGTAACTTCTTCATGTTTTAAATAAAATAAGCTATGCAAGATATAAAATAGATAAATCTGAAATTATAATTTCTATAAATTAACTTAAAAGATAAAAGTAATTTATATATATATTTACATGTATATCTTTTTTATGGTTTCAACTTTAATTTTTCAGTGACATATTTGTTGGGGGAGGGGTAAAAAGGTTAACCAGTACAAATATTAAACATCTTAAAGAACCTGATTTCTCATCTATGTAATGAAGTTTGGGGGCCTACAATTTATCACTTTTCTCTTTAAGATAAGATATCTTTTTATCAGGAATGATTGCCTTGATTTCCATGTTTTATTCACACGTGTTGGCCAGTGTGGACATTGGAATAGGAAACACATCACCTAGGATTAGGGGTTAATGAACAACATATACTAAAAGGCATGGGGCAAAGGATTATGAGGTAATAGTGAACAAAAAAGGGGTGAAGTGACCACAGTATCAAGACTGCGAATCAAAGCCAACCTGTCTTTTCAGAAATGAGCTTTATCTTGCTCACTATTGTCTTGTTAAGGCAAAGCATGATGCCTAGTATATACACAATGCTAGTTCATTTTGATTAAAGCCAAAAAAATTAAAAGAAAGGAAATAAGGCAGTAAGGAAGGGTACAGTAAAGGTCATAACTGGTGGCATGTGAATGTTATTCTTTCAAGCTATATATTTTTATCAGAAATCCCAATATATCAAAAATTTGAATCTGAAACCCTTTATTTAGAATGTATACACAATAGTTCAGAATATCTCCACCTATCCCTTTGGTCATATTCCTTGTTTAATTTATAAATTCATGGATATAACTTGCTCCTGTGTATATTTTAGTTACTGATATTTTAGTATAAATAGTTTAGCAATCATCAGATTTTACCAGAAATGTATTTTTATCAATAACATATATGTATATTTATACATGTTACTATTACAATGTAAAAACAACTTGAGATATTAGTGCACTAATATAATTATTAGTATACCATTAATGTAATAAATAGTAGGTAAGAATAGATTTGTGTAGAATCAGATTCAAGGCTAGTAATAAATTTTGTCTTTATAATGTTCTCTAAAGTGAAGCATTTGCTTTAACATGAAAATCCATTATAATATCAAGTAGTATATTTTTATCTTAATATTTGGTAAATATTAGTTTGGTATTATTAATACACAATCATGATTTCATAAAATGTTTAAAGTCATTCCAAAAATTACATGGAACTTCAAAATGGAATTTATGAATCACTTAGAACTCAATCACCATGTTTTACAAAAAAAAAACAAATATAAAAATAGTAATAGTTTAATAAAACACAACTAAACCATGATAAAGACATATTATTTTGACTTTCAATCCTCAACTTTTTCCATTAAACCATTTAATATGAGGGTGGGCCAGGTTGGGTAACTAATACACTCAAGCACAACTTCTTGCTTAAATAGGAAAAATGCTAGTGTTCTTATTTAATCAGTGGCTCTCATACACTTTTAACTCAATTTCTAAAACACTGGGCCAGAAATGGCATACACACATTTTGTTTACATTCCATTGATGAGACTTGAACTTGGACACACCAAAAAGGAGTAGAGCTTGTGTATGACCAGGACTAAAATAATTATTTAAAAATTGTATTTATTTATTTGCTTAACGTTTCAGGTTAAAAAAACCTTTCTTTTTTGTTTTGTATGACCTTTAAAATGCCCTTCCTTCTATAACTTAATATCCTACTTTGTTATTATTCCCATATTTTGCCAGTAGAAAGGAGAGTTATATGAACCATTTCTTTTTAAAAAATGCTTTCATCAAATCTTAAAATGGTTCTTTCATTAGGCATTTGTATGTGTATCGCTATAACTTTTGTTTTATGTATAATTAAATTTTCTTGGATGTAGTAGTTCAGGGCTTATTATTAAACCATCTTCTAATGAGGATGGCCCCAAGAGAATAGATATCCATCATTTTTGGCATTGCTGTTATTATTTAGCATTGAGGTAGAATTTCCTTTAATGTATTGAAGGTACTAAAACTTTCAGTTTCTAGTCTATTTACTACATATCTTTTATTATTTGCCAATATATCTCTGGAGCCTGGCACATATTTAGAATATTTAAATTTTGATAAATTATTAAATGAACACATGAAGGAACCATCTTTCTAGGAATTTTATCTTCCAATGAGTGTAAACATAAATATTGTAAAAATTAAAACACTGAGGAATCCCTCCATCCTGCCCTGGGTTATTCCATTACCATACTGACTCATAGCTTCAGTCATTATACTTGATTGAATCAGAGTAAATGTGACAGAGGCAGAGAAGGAAAAGTGCTTTTGCACTGAGGCGTGCTCAATCATGTGGCTACTGGGAATGCTGTACCCACCTACTTACTACGTGAATGAACCAGGAGGCCTTTGGGAGACGAGAAACACTAGCTGAGTCACCCTCATCCCCCAGGTGACATTGAATCTGCTGACAGATATGAATAGAAGCATCACAGACAATTTTGTTCCAGCTAAGTTGCCTGCTAACCAGTTATGAGCTAAGCTACTCGAATTACAACTTCCCAGTGAACTCAAAGAATTGGAACAAAAATATGACTTGCTGATTTAAGCCACAAGTATTAGGCTGGTTATATAATTAATAAAATGTGAATATATAATTGGGGAACTGGAATTTTCAGGATATTCATACTACACATCTGAAAGTAATTGAGAAAAGATATTTACAACTATCATAGCATTTCACATCCTTTACAGAAGAGTGAGTATATTTTTCACAACGTTCTCATTAGTGTACCATCACTATTTAGTTGTGTGTTCTTTGATTCTGAGTTGTTCATAGCAATAAAACATAAAGGTGAGATAAAACAAATTAAGCAGGGAAGAAAAGTAAACATGACCTGAAGTGGGTTGGTATCTACTGATTCCCATGTGGTGGTATTTCTTATTGACTAAGTATCTGAAGTTGAATTATGGTTATTTATTATTATTTAATCTATCTTTTAGGTTGCTACCCTAAATGACAAAGCTTATTTAAATACATAAACAAAGCTGAAAACCCTTATGTCTGTCTCCTAAATGCAACTCTATTCTCTTAAAAAAAAACATGTTAAATATAGATTCCTTTAGGTAAACATATTTTCAGAGATCATTGCTATAGTTGCTTGACACTTTAAAGACTAAATGAGCTATTTTTAGTGCTGGCTGAAATCATTTTTATAATTTTTCTATCAGTCAAATCTATAGAAGTTGGCTGGCACATGTCATTTTAACAATCCTGTAAAATAAATGAAATGAGAAATGACAGGATGGACAAAGACATTTCAGTCAGGGAACAAGAACAAGATCAGAAATGGCATTTCACAGAAAGGCATCAGAAATACATTACAAGATAACTGAAGACAAATTTATGTGAAATAAAATTGATAGAGATCATATACTTTTCAAAAGTCAATACATTTAAAATAATAAGATACATGTTTATATCTTTTAGGGAGTATCACATTTCCTCTATTTTCTATTCTGTTCACTGTTCACAGCTATTGGCTGCTTATAAATATAGCAGGTGTTAAACTGTGAAGTTTTGAACTTTTGCCTCTCACTCCAATACTTAAAACCAGCTGTGAAATAGTGTCAATCAGCATCTTAACTCCTACTTTATTTTTTTAAGTAGTACAGACAGTGGCTAATATCTCAAATGTATTAATTATAAAATATCTACTCAGCTTAATATTTAAAAAATCTCTCAGAATGAGTTAGAGTATTGTTTTTCTTACCTTTTCTTCCTTTTTTTGTATGCTATTTTCCCCCCACCTTCTTCTCCTCCACCTTCTTCTCCATTTACTTATCTTCTGCCTCTATCTTTATCCTCAAAATTTATGAATATTATTTCAATGAAAGCTAATCCCCTTGTATTCAGAATTATCATGAGCTTCTCTGCATCAAGGATTCTATGTATAGTAAATAAATTTACAAATCTCTACTTAAAGTGTCATCCCTTTGAAATGCATTCACAGTGTCATTTGACCCACTTTTCTAATCTTAGAAAGTAATGTGCCTGGAATTGATTTTTAAGGAGTTTGAAAATGAGGAATAGCATTATATTCTCAAGTATGGAAATGAGAAAAGGAAACCTAAAACAAAGGTCAAGTTTCAAGTTATAGCTCTAGAAAGAGTTCTGGGGTCCAAAAGCAGACAAAAGTTTTTAGCTGAAGATTATAGAGGTAAGAAAAGCTTTGACACACTTGAGAGCTCAATGCATTTAACCAGTGATTTGGGTCATGACTATAATTGGTAGCAAATACCTAAGCAGTTTGATCAGCATCGAGGCTCCCACGTCTGGGTGAGAAACTGTCACAAGATTTTGGGTAAAGCCACATAAGGGCTTCCAGAGTCAGTAAGAACTGGTTCTGAAGTAATGAGACCAACTTTGAGAACTGGTATGAATACATGGATATGTACCACATCTTCTTCATCAATTCATCTGTCGGTGACTTCCATGTCCTAGTTAATATAAATAATGCTGCAATGAACACAGGGGTGCATATAATTTTTTAATTAGTGTTTTTATTTTCTTTGGATAAATGCCCCAAGGTGGAATTGCTGGGTTTTATAGTCATTCTATTTTTAATTATTTTAGGAGCTGCCATACTGTTTTCTACAGTGGCTGCACCAATTTACAATCTCACCAACAGTGCACATGTTCATTTTTGCAATATGTAGAGGATGAATTATAGAACTGGAAACTTAAAACCTATATAATCAGTTACATCAATAAATTTAACTAAACTATTAGAAATAATCTTGAAAATAGATTTTCCCTGAATTAAAATAAAGTAATTAACATTTAAAAAAGGGATTTAGTTTTCTCCACATCTTCGCCAACACTTACCTGTTGTCTTTGATGAAAGTCTTGCTGACAGATGGTGGCAATACCACACTGTAGCTTTGATTTGCATTTGCCTGGTATTTGTGATGTTAAGCATTTTTTTATGTGTTTGTTGTCCATCAGTATGTCTTATTTGGAGAGATGTCTGCTTAGGTCCTCTACCTATCTCTTAGTTGGATTGTTTGGTTTCTTTTGATATGGTGGAGTTTAGGAGCTCTTTATATATTTTGGATATTAACCACTTGTCAAATATATTGTTTGCAAATATTTTCTCTCATTCAGTAGGTTGCTTTTTTGTTTTGTTGATGGTTTCCTTTGCTGTGCAAAAGCTTTTTAATTGATATAGCCCCATTTGTTTATTTTTGTTGCCCTTGTCCAGAAGGGCATATTCAAAAAAATATTGCTAAGATTGATATCAAAGAGTTTACTGCCTATATCTTCTAGGAGTGTTATGGCTTCAGATTTTACATGTAAATATTTAATCTATTTTAAATTTATTTTGTCTATGGTGTAAGAAGGTGGTCTAATTTTTTTTCAGTTATCTGTTCAGCTTTTCCAATGCCATTTATTGAAGAGATTGTCTTTTCCTCATTGTATAGTCTTGCCTCCTGTCTTTTAGATTAATTGAATATATATGTCTGAGTTAGGTAATTTCTGGGGCTTTCTATTTTGTCCATTGATCTACACATCTGTTTTTGTTCCAGTACCATATTATTTGATTACTATAGGTTTGTAGCATAGTTTGAAATCAGGGAGTGTAATACCTTGAAATTTGTTCATCTCTCTGTTGGGTTGGCTATTCAGAGTTTTTGTGGTGCCATATAAATTTTAAAATTATTTGTTCAGTCTATGATAAATGTTATTGGTATTTTGCTAGGGATTACACTGAATCTGTAGATTGTTTTGAGTAGTGTGGATATTTAAAGACATTCTTTCAATCCATGAGCATGGTATCCTTACAGTTACTTGTGACTTCTTCAATTTATTTTATCAGAGTATTATATCCTGTGTCCTTCTAACATCATACTCCAGTTCTTTTTTTTTTCTTTCTCTTTGTTGATTTTAAAGGGAGTTCTGTACTTTCTAGCACCACAAGATGCTACAGATTTATTTTTATATTCTTTATCAAGCCCTAGAATTGTTCAGAGGTTACTGATTTCTTTTATTGGAAAATGGTTTTGAAACCAGGATCTGGATGCTAGATGTGCTCATTGTTACTGGGTGTCACTTAGTATTTGTTTCTATATTTGCCAAGAGACTAGGAAAAATAATACTATTGTTATAACTGTTTGTTATTTTAATAATTGACTGAAGTCAGTTTATTATAGATTATAGATTTCATATAAAGAAAATGGGTGATATCACAGGAAGCAAAACCATTAACAGGAGAGAAACCCCAATTCTTCAAGTAATGTTTCACCTTTAGTTAGAAAATCAAATATTAACCTATAACTATCAAGTATGACTATAACCTACAACTATGACCTATAACAGTATAATTTCAGGTAAAATGAATGAGTAAAATATACATTTTTGAAATCTACAATATTTTATATGGAGATAGTATTTTCCTAGGATTGTGAAATTTCAGAGGAAAGAACAATTCCCAAGTACATAAATAGAATGCATGCCTGCTTTCATTCAGTCATTAAAATCAAGATTAGAAATAAGTCTATCTTTCAATCCATAGCATCAGTTTTTTGAAATAATATAAACATCCACACATTTCAACTCAGAGGAGGCATACATGTTCTCCAATTTTTTAATATATAGTTCCAACTAAACAAGAAAGACAATCGATCTCTTTCCTTCACTTCTCTCAAGCTTTTGTTTCTAGAATATCACTAAAATCTCTGAAAACCTATAACAAACATTACAATTTTTCAGGAATCAAAATTTCTATAGACATACAGTAGCATCACCCTGTGCTCTTACAACCATTGCTCACCTGTAAACAATGTGGCATAAAAATTACAAGGACTGTACATTCCTTAATATTTTATCCTTTTTATTTTCCTTGGTTCCCCCTGGTTAATATTGAATACTACTAGTAAATCACTTCTGATCCTCTTATATACAAATTCTCCTATGAATCAAGTAGAAATTTAAGAGGCTGGCTCACCATGGGGCAAGAGAAACCACTCAGACTGCGGGCTATCACACCCAGGATGGATTTAGAGTCTCTTAGGAAAAAAAAAATCAGTATCAAACCAAAGAGTTTCAGCTGAGACACAGAAGCCAAACTATATTCAGTTGCACAAAAATTTTGTAAAGACTCTAGACAAAGAGAGACGGAGAGCTTTAGATGGCACTCTTGGAGTCTGTCTGTCACTGAAAGGTGTGCATGTATCTACTGGTGCACACTGTCTCCAGTGTGAATGAGGAAATATTTTTGAGAACAACAACCCATGGGTGTTCTAAATTCTTCTATACCTTCAGCCCACAATTTTATCAATCACATATTCTTGAGAGATTTGTATATCTATTCCATCAGAGTTTGGTTTATGTCCTTTTTTTTCGCAAAAATCTTAGTGCTTCTCAACTATCTTGCCCTTGATAATGGGGAAGTAAAAGTAATACTGAGCAGGTTAGATCGATGATAGATGATAGACAGGTAGATGGGTAGGCAGAGAGGTAGATAAACCAATAGCTGTGAACTATCTGCAGTGTATCTGTATGCCAGAGCCTATAAATCATCTAAATAACTCTGATAAAATACTCTGAACATCAATATCATTAGTAAAGAGTCATATTCCACGAGAAAACTCAAGACACCTTAACTAGGTGATAAGTCAGTTATTCAGTCCCTGGTTTTATGTGTTGTATTTATTTTTCGCTTCAATATATATACCTTTTATTCTTATTTTTTGAAGTCAGATATGGTTAACCTCATGTTTCTTAAAAAAAAATAATTTTATTGTTGTTCAAGTACAGTTGTCTGCTTTTATCCCCCACCATTCACCCCCCAACCCCAGCCATTCCCACCTCCCACCTCTGTTCCCATCTAGGCCCCTTGGTTTCGCCCATGTGTCCTTTACCTTTTATTCTTAAAATCATTGACTTGACAATGTAGCTCTTGTATATCCGCATGCAGCACTAAGGGTTCCTGTAGTCTTCAAGAAATATATCTTTGTGGCAGTGAAGTTGATTCATTTTTTAAAGAACCATTTTGCTATGAACTCCTGATGTTCAATATTTATTGAACACCTTCTCTCTGAAGTACCATCCTGTAACACACACTTCATTGTTAGCCTATTTGCACTTAAAAAGCTCTTGGACAGAGTTCAGACTCATTTTGACAAGTTTCCGAGTCATGGTTGCCCTCTCATGGTAGCATTTTAGGAGAATGTCTTCTGTATCTCAATAAATGATACACTTTAAAAAAGTAAGTCTGAATACAATTCCCAGGCAATCAAACATGCTAGATTTCTGGAAATCATGATGGATGGCCTGAACACTTTTAAACATATGATGATTGAATTGTTCCAAGCACAAGGTTAGATGATGTACTCCTGCACCCAAATGCTTCAAGCCATTTTGAAAAAGAAGTGCATCATTAACACACTACATCAGAATATATTTTTACCTAAGTCTACTGATCAGCACCAAATTTTTATATTATTCTTTTTTCCTACATAATTATTATGTAATAATATGGTGACTTAGAAATAAAATTACACTCTTCAGTAAAACCTGGGTGCTAAAGGACCCTCTCATCTCTCATATGCTGTAAAATGCCACTAAAGCAGTTTTCTGCAATTCCGCAATTATAAAATGCTTTTATATCTTGGGAAAATACAATATAATATGGTAACATATAGATCTAATCTCCCTAGCCAGAAATTCGTATACTTTGACTCATTTGTAGAGATGGTTTAAAAGACTTACAACTTGATGGCAATAAGTTAAGATGCAGAAATATTCTAAATGATCTGGCTCCTATATTTCCTTCTTTCATAACATACTCTTCCTTCTAACATAACATTTCCTTCTCTCCTGGCATACTCCATATAATCCCTGAAGGACTATTTAAAATAAAAATATACGATTGAGCTTCCATTTGTATGGGTCTCACTTCCATAGATTTAACCACTATAAATCAAAAATATTTGGAAAGCATATTACATTGTTGCTGACATGTACTATATAGCTAGGGCTATAATTGTTGCAATGGTACCGAACATTTAGACATTTTCTTGTTATCATTCCCAAAACAATATAGTATAACAAGCATTCATAGAGGATATAAATTACATCTGGTATTATAAGTAATCTATAGATGATTTAAAGTATGTGGGAGGGATGATATGTGTAGATTATGTGCAAATAATCCATCATTTTATGTAAAGAATTTGAGCATCCATGCATTTTGGTATCCAGAGGGAACCTGGAACCAGTTCTCCATGGATACTGAGGGGAAATTGTATGGCACTTGTTAATCAATATCTTACTATGATCTGTGCATGAAGTGATACACAGAGAATCCAAATCGCTTTACAAGGCATCCCAAACATTAGCATGAGCTACTGACTCTCCCTGCTATGATCACCAATCCTCTAGCCCCCTTTGTTTAATTTATCATTGATCCTTTCTTGTGATTTCTCTTAACATTTACCTCCTGCTATTTGACTGATTAGATTCCAGTCCACTACAATTTAAAGTGTAAATGTAAGTCATCCACTACAATGTTTAGTCCATTGCCTTATTACCAGTAACAGTGTCTAGCATATAATAGATTCTCAAAGAATGTTTTCTGAAGAAATGAATGAATAAATGAATGAGTTATTTAAAGCTTATCTTTGTTGTCTACTCTTACAGAAAGCCTTCCCTGCTTTTCCTCCAGTATCATCAAGCCAAATTAGATGACTTTCCACAGTGTTCCCATTTTAATACACACATTTTTCAATTATTGTTCATTATTTGTTGATATAACTGTTATCTCTAGACATTGTATTCCTTATTATTATTTTTTCTGTTTTATTCATATTTATTTTGAAGTTTTTCATACTTAGTAGGGCAGATGACACATACTTAGTAGGGCATTCAATAAATATTTGTTAAATGAATGATTAAATTTATTTTTAATCCCTGATCCAATTCTATCTAGGGTTAATCTAGGTTTTGTCAAGATTAGGTATGTATTTGCTTTCTGGACTACCTTCTACTTTGGCTCTTTTGATTAAAAATAAACAAAAATTTTAGATTACCAAAAGAGAGATGCAGAAATACTCTACATCTGTCCTGATGTGCCAAGGTTGTGGGTTAAATCCCCAGTTAGGGCAAACAGAAGCAGCAACCAATGAATGTATAAATAATTTGACCAACAAATCAATGTCTCTCTTTCTCCCCCATCCTCTCTCTCTCTCAAATCAATAAATAAGAGAAAAAATAACTTATTTTTTAAAAAAGAGGTTGCTCAATTTTCTTATTGCTGGTTGTTTATTCACATGCTCTTTATTCCTTTTCAAAATGAAAGCCATAAATACATTATTCATATTTTGTCCACCTTCCTGCTAAAATGTAGGAATTGTAAGTGCTCTCAGTGATTGGGGTGGCTGAACTATCTGTCACATCTTCCATTGTATATCATCTTATCCAAGGGCCAAGAATCTACACCTAATTTGGACATTGTCCAAAGAGTATCCATGACAAAGTTATGCTATGGTTTCTCTATCTCAAAATGTGGTAGGAAAGCAAAAATCATACATCAAATGAAAGTGAAGGTCAAGACAGAAATGGATCCATTAACAGAAATTAAAATGACATATCAGAATACCAGAAGATACATACATTGGAAAGTTCCTAATTCTTGTTCAGTTTTAGTAGCAACAAAGGGACAGTCAGGAATTGATAGTGTGTAAGACTGAATGGCTGGCAAATAATTCACAAGGAACATATGGAACAGCTGTCCTGTGATCAGCATAAAAAAGACCTGACATTTAGATCGTTGTTCTATATGGTTGCTCAAGATGCCATTCAGCTGCTTTTATTCCTCTTTCATTCAAATACGACTCATTAAGAAACAAATGTGACCTACAGGCCCGTGTAGAATGATAATATAAAGCATCCAAATGCCTAATATTGCAAAAAAAATGAAAAATTAAAAAAAACCCCTAGCAATAACAATAGTTGCAGAAAAGTTTTACATTTTATTTTTTCTATATTCATATCTTAACTGAATGATTCTGTTAATTTCTCTCTTTATCTTTCACTGAGAGGAAAGGCACAGACCAGAAATGTAGGGCTGCATGAGCTGTTCACCCACTACACGCATGCACACATCACGTCCCAGGTCAAGTCTCAACCTTCCCAGCAATGCTTGTCATGTCCCCTCCTGGTCGTCCCCAACTCTCCACGGAAAGCCAACTCCTGACTTCTAACCTCAGATATTTAAACCTGAAATTACTACAAAATCCACTTTTTGATCTTTACAAAGTAGGAAATCTGCACTTCTGTCAACCTTTGAGGAAATCTGACCTGACAACACTGGGCTTGTGCTCTCTCTAGGCAGCAGTCTACTACAGCAGGAGCGGCTCTTCTTAGGGGCATGGCCTCTCCAGCCCCACCCTGCTCGCCTCCTCCTGTTCCTCTGTCTGGCCCTCTGGTTTGAGAGCGTGCAACACGTGCCTTTTCCATCTGTTAATCCAACTTCAGTGTCTTTTAAATTTTGACCACCCACGCTTTTGTACAACAAGGTGGTATTAGGAAAATAGGTAATATTTTTAAAAGTACGTTTTCTCATTTTTCTCACTGAGTTGTACTTCAACAAGTGATTTTACAACAGTATTTCAAAACTACAAGTTTCTACAGCCATCTATAAATAAAGCAATATGGAAATATGTTTTCTCTAACAATTACAATAATCAGGATATTTTAAATCTGATATGGGTTATAAAGGATTATTGAGTACTTATGGATGGATATTGAAGTATAAAATATTTGGATTCTACTGTTTTGAACCCATTATTTTAACTGGTGGTAAGATTTTACACTGGCCTTCAATCTGCAGGCTTTTAAAATCCATGCTGATGCATGCAAATATTTTAATCATAATTAAATGCTCAGTTTTGAGATACAGTTTAAAGTTAAATCAAATTCATGTTTGATCAGTTTCCATAATTTGAAGATAAGCCATTTACATTTCTTTATTTTCATGAGTTGATTTTTCTTTCATACATTTCACAATGACTAGATTAATTTAATTTCTCTTCTCAGATTTTAATCAATAACAAATTTTATCAAGTACAAATTATTGCAAATGTCCAATTTTACTCAAAATATATACTTTTAATACTACTAACACTATAGGGATTTCCAAAATTTTATGTGTAAATTTTATTATATTTAGCTTTTTCTTTTGATTTTTATGATAGTAATATTAAATTTAAAAATAATAAAACCAATATTTTTTGATTAATTATATATGATAACTATGAGCCCTTTAGGCATTATAGAATTGCTGCCATTTTCAAGGCTCAATGACTTCTCCATTTTATCTTTCTTTTCTTTTCAGATTATGGAAATGATATTCCTAGAATACAGAAACTATATTTTTGGTCCTTTTGGAGTCAATCTTGGTAGACGGCATTGATGAATGTTCATGTTGTAGATTTATATCTTAGCAATCATATGCATAAATACACACACAGACACAATGACATAGTGATAAAATATAGCATTCATAAGACAAAGATACAGGATCTGAGAACTGAGATGGGTCATGTGTTTTTAGGAAGAAAGTATTGGGGAGAAAACAGTGGGATTAATATATCCTATTAGCTATATATGCTAAGGTAAATTTAAAAAATTGATAGGTGAAAGGCCAAAATTTGTACACATTCTTTTAAAAATTACCTCTCCAGACTCCCTTGCATTATATGGAAGAATATGATTGCCATGTTGAGCTCAATGAGGTGAGAAATTCCTAAGAAGATGCTTGTAAGGTTATTGAAAATATTTAACACAAAATCTTTTGAGAGCTCCCTTTTAGCCATTAGGCTCTGAGTAACACATACTTTAATTCCCAAGTGTGAAATACATACATAACAAAAAGAAAATGTCTGAATATTCTCTTGGCTAATGGTCTTTTTCTCCTGTGTTGTTATTACCCCAAGAATTGGATGGGCCATGGCTTGCAGTGTGTAATTGTCAACTGAGTTGCGATATTTCTGGGAAGGAATTGTAAGGTAGGAGCCAAAAGTTTTTTGGCTAATCATTCCTTTGATTAGGGGGTTTTATAAGATATATAAATATATTAGACCCTATTTACTGTTAGCTAAACAGAAACAATAACAAGACAATACAATAAATTTTAAAAGAAGCAAAAAAAAAAGCTACTGAAGGATCCATTCCAATTTATTTGTTTATTTATTTATTTTAATTATTGTTCAAGTCCAATTTATTTTATTGTATGCCCTAGTGTATAACACTAATTCTCCATATAGTCTATATACAAATGAAGAGTTGGAAACCTTTGAGAACCAAAATGATTATTTGCTTAGTCTTGATTTTGTGTTTTTGTTGAGTTTGAAGCATGTGGTAAGAAGCAATAATAACAGTATTCATAGGAAAATCTGAGGCATTTGATAAGTGTATACTAAAGTAATCAATAATTTAGAATAAAAACAAACACAAAAAATATAAGCTAGCATTTGGTTGCTTAATAGAGTTTTGAAAATCTATCAACTAGATATTTACATGGTTAAGAATACATTTATTCAAAAGGCAAAGTTGCTTGGAAAGATATTTAAAACCTTCTGATAAAAACAATGGTTTTGTTAATGAAATAACCAAGTTGCTGACATTCTATTACTTCATCCTTCTTAGATGAAACATTGAAGAAATTGAAACTTTGATTACAAACTTTAAATTTTTTTTTAAAGATTTTATTTATTTATTTTTAGAGAGGGAAGGGAGGGGGAGAGAGAGAGAGAAACATCAATGTGCGGTTGCTGGGAGACATGGCCTGCAACCTAGGCATGTGCCCTGACTGGGAATCAAACCTGTGATGCCTGGTTCGCAGCCCGCGCTCAATCCACTGAGCTACACCAGCCAGGGCACAAACTTTAAATTTTTTTAAAATATGCCAAGTAATAGAAGGGTGTGAGAGCAAAGAAAGTGAAATCGAAGTGCAATGAAACCAAATTTCAGAAAGGATTCACCTTTCCACTATTTTCTCACTTCTTTTTCTGCCATATGAGGAACACACCTGCTTTCACTATGGGGCCCTGGGTGATCATGGTCAGAGGAAGCTTCAACCCTAAAGAAAATTCTTAAAACATTCTCTGCGTAAACAGAAACTGGACATAGTTGTTTAGGTTTTCTTTATGACAATTCAAAATTCCTGTTTTGGTGAAGACTGTCAAGGCTGTAAGCCTAGAATGATATTTTTTCCCTCTCCTCTTAGCAGTACCTAATATCTGTACTACTTTTTAGTACCCATTCCCTGAAGCCAATCTATCTCTATTTCTTCACAATTTTCCAATGGCTCTTATTTATGGCATGTTAAGTGTCATTCATTGTAAATTCTAAAGGGTTTGTGGCATGGTGCAGCTGATGGGTTCAATGCATAAGACCATGTGTAGAATAGGGATGAACACAAATTTCATGAAATAAGTATAAAATCCCTATTGGGTGTATATGGCTATATGATTACAATCCCACAAGGTCCCTAAATACTGTCTTTAGAAGTCTTCTCTTTGAATTTTTAATTATAGGTTAGATTTCATAAATATAGGGCAAAAGAAAGGCAGACATTTGGGGATTAGAATTGTTCTTTTGACAACTTCTTTCTATGCAAGACAATAATATTTTTATAGCCCTTATGATTATTTGTTACAGCCTATTTATTTAGTAGGCATCATGATTTCTGAATAATTCTTAATATTTTTCTCATTTATTTCAAATTTTATATACATGAATCACTAAACTTTTTCCACATTTATTGTATTTATAAAATGTGTTGACTAGTGCATAAAACCTATTCAGTATCTTTTAGCCTATCTTATATTATTTACTAAGTTAAATACAGTTCATATCCTTCTCTCTGACAACCTGTGTTAGCTACTTTCAAGACTTAACTTACTCATTTGAATTCCATCCCACAGTTCCTTTTTGTTAGCTTAGCCTCTTAGAATTTCCACCAACTATTAGTTTCAATTTATTTTTTAAAAAATATTTATTTATTTTTTAGAGAGAGGGGAAGGGAGGAGGAAAGAGGAGAGAAACATTGATGATTGAGAAATATCGATAGGTTGCCTCTTGCATACCCCCAACTGAGCACTTGGCCCGCAATGCAGCCATGTGCCCTAACCAAAATCAAATCAGTGATCTTTCAGTTTGTATCATCAATGCCCGATCTGCAGAGCCACATTAGTCAGGGCTCAACTTAATTTTTAATGGATTTTTTGAGGTATATTATCCCAGGCTTAGATACTCAGCTATGCAAACCAAGTAAAACTACCTATGTAGGGTTTTTTTTTTTTATTTGAGGAAGCAGAAAGACCAGTTGTGCCCTCATAACTTGCATTTCTGTCTCAGAGAGCACCTAAAAGAAAACATTGCTTAATTTTGAGCATTCCTCTTTCTCTTAAACATATCCACTTTTTCAGTTTTTCCCTCGTGGCTTGATCTTATTCCAATTGCAATTGATTGTTTTTTTGTAAAAAATCTGTTTAGTATACAAGTTTAAATTCATTAATGCACCATCTTGGACACTGTACATGTCATGAAAATCAATATTGTATTTTTAAATCTACTTCATTCGCCCTCTAGAAGGAACTGCCTTTTGGGTCCTCCCCACTTGTGACTCCCACCATACATTCCACGAATCAAAATCTCAAACAATTTTATTGCCATATTAACCTCAGTAAGGACAACATATCTATAATAAAAGAAGGAATTCATACTTTTTGCAATAGTACAGATGGAACTGGAGACTATTATGCTGAGTGAAATAAGACAGTTGGTGAAATAAAAATATCATATGATCTCACTTACAAATGGAATCTAATGAACAAAAAAAAACTAATGAGCAAAATTGAACTAGAAGCATAGAAACATGGAACAGACTGTCAGCTGTAAGAGGGGAGATGAGAAGTTGGGGATTGGTCAACAGAAAGTGAAAGGATTAGTCAAAGAACATATATGCATGACCCATGGACATGGGACAAGGGTACGGGGGTTGATTATGGGAATGGAGGTAGCCTGGGTAGAGGGAGGCAAGGGAAGAAAAACTGGGACATCTCTAATAGCATAAACAATAAAATAAATATAACTAACAAAAATTATTTTATAGATTATTCAATCAAGAGTCTGTTTTCTGGTAAACTCAGAAGACAATCTAAATGAGCATGCTATTCTAAAGTGTTTAATTTAATCTTAATTATTACTTCATTGCAGTTGTCAGCATTACATTCTAGGTGAGTCATTTCAAGGCATTTTACTCTGATTAGCTTCTACTCATCATACCTTTGATTGATACAAACCTCTACTCACTTTTTGTTTGCTTAACCACACCAAGTAGATGTTAAGAAAGCCCAAAATGAAAAATCTTATTGCATTAGGAACTGTAAAAATTCACATATTTTCTATGGAACTGATTTTCTCAGACAACCTACTATAATTTGCATTTCAATGGATTTAGAGAATAGAACCAAATTGTACACTAAGAATATTAAATTCAACTTAAAATAAAAATCAGGGTATGCTAGCTTGTAGGATCAAATTAGCAGGCACTCAGTAAAAGTTGGCTAAAAATTTTTCATAAATGCAACAAGAATCAAAATACAGCACCCATTTATGATCAAAACTCTCAGCAAAGTGGGAATAGAGGGAACATACCTTAACATAATAAAGGCTATATATGACAAACTCACTGCCAGCATCATACTCAATGGGCAAAAACTATAAGCATTCCCCTTAAGACTGGGAACAAGATAGGTATGTCTGCTTTCACCTCTCTTATTCAACATAGTACTAGAAGTCATAGCCACAACAATCAGATAAGAACAAATAAATAGCATCCATATTGAAAAGGAAGAGGTAAAACTGTCTTTATTCGCAAATGATACTGTACATCCTAAAGATTCTACCAAGAGTCTACTAGAGCTGATAAATTCAACAAAGTAGAAGGATACAAAATTAATATCCATAAATCGGTTGTATTTTATGTGCCAAAAAAAACTAACAGAAAGGGAAATTAAGAAAATAATCCCATTCACAATTGCTTCAAAAAGAATATATTGCCTATCAATAAACGTATCAAAAGATGTAAAAGACCTGTACTCAGAAAATTATAAGACACTGAAGAAAGACATGGAAGAAGATACAAATAACTGGAAGTACATACTGTGTTCATGGATAGGAAGAATTAATATCACTAAAATGTCCATAATACCCAAAGCAATATAAGATTGAATGCAAGTCCTATCAAGATTCTAATTATGTATTTCACAGAGCTAGAACAAATTTTTCAAACATTTGTAGGGAACCACAAAAGGCCCTGCATAGCAACAGAGATTCTGAGAAGGAAGAACAAAGCTGAAGGAATCACACTACCTAATATCAAACTATACTATAAGACCATAGTAATCAAAACAGCATGGTACTGGCATTAAAACAGACACATAGATCAATGGAACAGAATAGAGAGCCCAGAAATAAACCAACACTTTTATAGTCAATTAATATTCAACAAAGGAAGCAAGCACATACAATAGGCTAAAGATAATTTATTCAATAAATGCTTTTAGGAAAATTGGACATTTACATGTAGAAAAATGAAACTAGACCACCTTCTTACATCACACACAAGAATAAATTCAAAATGGATTGAAAACTTAAATGTTAGACCCAAAACTACAAAAATTCTAGAAGAAAACATAGGGAGAAAAATTTCAGACATTGCTCATAGAAATTTTTTATCAGATATATCACTCCAGGCAAGGGAAACAAAAGAAACAATAAACCAATGGGACTATATCAAACTAAAAGTTTTGCACAGCAAAGGAAATCATCAACAAAACAAAAAAAACAACCCACAGAATGGGAGAACATATTCAATGATACATCTGATAAGGGCTTAATATCCAAAGTTTATAAAGTGCTTACAAAACTCAATACCAAAAAAAACAAAAACAAAAACAAAACCCTAAAAAACTGGGCAAAGGACCTGAATAGGCACTTCTCTAAAGAGGACATGCAGCTGACCAATAGACACATGAAAAGATGCTCAAAGTCACTAATTATCCAAGAAATGCAAATTAAAACCACAATGAGATACAATATTATCCCTGTCAGAATGGCTACCATCCATAAATCAACAAAGCGGAAGTGCTGGCAAAGATGTGGAGAAAGGGGAACACTTTTGTGCTATTGGTGGGAATGCAGACTGGTACAGCCACTGTGGAAAGCAGTGTGAAAATATCTCAAAAAATTAAAAATGGATCTGCCTTTTGACTCAGTGATCCCACTTCTGGGAATCTATCCAAAGGAACTCAAGATACTAATTCTAAAGAACATAAGCACCCCCATGTTCATTTCAGCATTATTTACAATTGCCAAGATATGGATGCAGCCCAAGTGTCCATCAATAAATGAGTGGATAAAATAACTATAGAATATTTATACAATGGAATTCTACTCAGCTGTAAAAAAAAAGAAAATGTTATGCTTTGTGACACTATGGATTGACATGGAGAACACTATGCTAAGTGAAATAATCCAGTCAAAGAAAGACAAATATATGATTTCACTCATATGTGGAATCTATTGAACAAACTGGACTAAAAAGCAAAACAGAGACAGACTCATGGTTAGAGAGCAGATGATGGCTAGTTGGCAGGTAGGTTTGAGGGTAGAGGGATTGACCAAAAAGGAGAAAGGACTCATGGACATGGACAACAGTGTGATGATTGCTACAGGGAAGTGGATATAAGGGGACTAAATGGTAATGGAAAAAATACAATAAAGATTAAATTAAAAAAATCAGAAAGCCTTGATTAATAAAATAATAATCATATGAATGATTCTAAAATTTGATACAAGTAGCTGGGTTTTTTTAATTTTAATATTTAAATGACCTTTCACCTTAAGAGTTTTAGACAAACAAAACATGCATACATTTGCAGGAAGCACTGGTTTGGTAAGTGGAAGTTGTTTATTGCAGAGTAACCAGGAGAGCTCACTTAACAGGAGGAGCAAAGAATAGAGAAGCCAGAAGAGAGAGCTTTGAAAAAATAAATCATCATTTCAGACTTTGTCTGAAAGAGACATTCCAAGGAATGGGCAAAGACTGCTCTTCTAAGTGGAGAAAAACAATTGAAGATAAAGATATGAAAAGCAACTTCTGTTTGGTACTAAATTAATTACCTGGCCTTCTTCCTCATGTGTTAGATATTTAGATAATTTAGTTTGTCTTCTAGGGTTTTCTCTTCTCCATTTATGTGCAGAATGGGTTGTAAGCTGTTACCCTGATTCCTTGCTAGAGACAGAGTTGGGTTTGTACCTCCATAATGTTATGATGAAATTCTCAGTCTCTTCCACAACTTGTTTCTCTTCATTTTTTCCGTTAAATACCTAAAATTCCAATTGCCTTACTTGGCACTGAGTGTGTATATATATGTGTATATATTTATTTCCATAGATAGAAACATGATCACATTCGTCCCATCATAAAAAAAAAATAAAATGAAATGAACCTATTCTGCAATCTCACAAATATTATTAGCTATTTCCTTATCACTTTTCCCTTTTCTTTCACTAAGTTCTGAGATGCTGAGATCATAAAATTAACATTGATGTCAATATTTCCCATGAGATTGGTACTTTTACTAATATTTTATGGGAAAAAAATGACAAGATCCAATAATTTGAATTAAGTAAAACAATTTCTTGTTGCACGATTCCTCAGAACATTAGCATTAAATTTTTTATTATAAGCTTACATGATCATGAAAACTATTGTTCATTTATTTATTTATATGGTCATTCATTTATGCACAAATTCAGTTATGTATTGATTCAAAAATCCTAATATACATTTACAGCCTCTAACTTCTCACTTTTGGTATTCACTTTAATCTTGCAGAATGCACATTTTGCCACCTAAATTTTTTAATACCCTTGGTAATTATCAGTATAGTCCTGCATTTCATAATGATATTTTACTCAATGATGGACCACATATTTGACTATGGTCCCATAAGATTATAATAGAACTGAAAAATTCCTATCATGTATTGACCTCATAGTCATTGTAATTTTGTAGTGCAATGCATTACTAATATGCAGTGGTGATGCTGGTGTAAATAAATCTGTACTGTTATATACAAGTATAGCACATATAATTACATAGTAGGCTACACTGTCTGGGTTTGAGTAAGTATACTCTGTGATGTTCACACAATGAAAAATTGCCTAATGATGCATTTCTCAGAATGTATCCCCCTTGATAAGTTGTGCATGTCTTCAAAATTGTGGGGAAAAGGAAAGAAGGGCTAATGGTCTTTTCAGTCTTAAGTTACTGCAAGGCAGCATCTTACACTAGTGATTCTTCCTTTCCCAAAGGTCTTTCTCTCACTAACCTTAATGCATTGTGTCATAATTCTCTCATATGTTTCCATAGTGATGCAAACACTGGCCCACAATGTCTGCATCATTATGGATGAAATGAGACATTCACATGGACTACCAAGTCCAGTGGAGGAAAAGAGACAGCATGGCTTTTCTCTCAAGGGGAGCAAAAGCCACTGCCTCCGCCATGACAGGCCTTTATTAGGTTTCTCCACCCATTACATGATGGTCCTCATTTACCATGCACAAGTTTGCTTTAGGTGGTTACCTTTTACAGAAAACAAAGGAGCCAATGCTTCTAATCACATCACAGAAGAGGGATATTTGCAAATGAAAAGGCAAAAGTGGTTGGATCAGTTAAATTCATCTTTGGAAGGTTTAGCATGGTTTTTAGGAAGTTGCTTTGCAGTAAATGTCCTCAATTCAGGGTGAGGGAGTTTTAGCAAAAAGCAAGACTCATAGTAGCCTAGGTATATTGCAGGCCTGATTCCCCATGGGAGAACCTATCCATGGGCATGGGTCCTGTGCATCTCTGAGTGGGAGTTGGGCCCACACCACACAGATCGGTCTCCCACAGAGTTCCTACTCAATCTTCTTGGCAGGCTTCTTTTCTATTTACCTGTTGGTGTTCAGAAAAGGCTGATTTCATTCTCTGGATTGTCTAATGTATTCTTGGGGTTTGGTAAAAGTTATCAGTATTCTCAAGACAGTAAATTGCTATATCTAAAAATTTTCAGTCTTCTGATTTACATATCCAGTTGCTTATATCTCTGTCTGGGTTTTCTAGGGAAATCCTCGGATCAAATATATATATATATATATATATTTTTTTCCTTCTGTATCTGAGCACATGACATTACCATCTGTTCACTCCCCTTGTCAGAAACCTGAAAACTCTTTCTTTCTTCTACACTAAAATCTTAACATAAATAGATAACTGTTTCATTTGTTTTATTTTATATTTTGATTCCATTCCATCTGCTTATGTAAAACTTGAAGGCTTCTGACTTAATTAAGTCTCCTACACTTACTTTTTTATTGCTGGATATGTCTCAGAGATTTTACTTTCCCAGGTCTTAGCACTCTATCATCTATCTATCATCTATCTATCTATCTATCTATCTATCTATCTATCTATCTATCTATCATCTATCTATCTATATCTATCTATCTATCATCTATCTACCTACCTACCTATCATCTATCTATTTTCATTTTTATTGTATTTTTCTTTACCATTCAGTCCTGTTTTACTGCCCTCCCCACAGTCACCACATTGCTGTTCATGTCCGTGAGTCTTTTTCCTTTTTGTTCAATCTCTCCACCCTCTAATTGCCCCCCCTCCCCATAGATGTCATCTGCTCTCTGTCTATGAATCTCTCTCTATTTTGCTAGGTCTTAGCACTTTACAAGGCTCTCAGAATTTCCTAATTCTAACAGAAATCTGACCATTTGTCTGTGCTACTAAAATCTTCCAATGATAACAGTTATATAGAGGGTAGTCAAAGATCCTTTACAAGTAAAACATTATTTCAATTCTTACATGATCTCCCAGAACTCTGATATTTCCCATTTATCAGTTGAGTCCTATTTGCCCTCCCTTTCAAAGGGCCATTGTGACTGATTTGATAGTGAGAATAAAGCACAAATGATGCTGTTTGAGTTCTAAGGTTAAGTAGAAAAATCAATACATTTAAATATTTCTGTCCCTCTGTTAGATTGCTCATCCTTGGGAAACAGCTACCATACGGTGAGGCCAGGCCACCTGGAGAGGCCACACATAGGTCTCTCAACAATTATCCTCATCTAAGGTCCAGACTGATCGCTAGCATCATTGGTGCTGTGTGAGTGATCACATTTGAGTGAATGGACTTTCAGGTATCAATAAGCCCCTAAGCATTGAGTCACTCCATACAATTCAATGAATTATCTCAATGGGAACACTGGGAAGTTGTTACCGTAGGCAGCCATCAGTGGAGCGCTGGTTTGACTGACCACTTCAGAGAGGCAGCTGTGACAAGATCCAGGGGTTCCCCAAGGATTCCAACTGGCTCCCCCAGATGTGTGGGCACCTTGTCCATACTGAGGAGGTGGGCTGCAGCCTGCGATATCTTCAGGCTTCCCAATGGCTGGTCTTACAGTGCCCTCCTCCCCACTATGGTAGACAGTGAATTCTGGTGAATCTCCCCCATTGGTCAAAATGATGCAAGGGGAGGTTCTTATACCTCAGCGTGCCAAAAGCTAGAAAGATGAATGGACATGGTCCAGGGGAAAGCTAGCAAGATAAATGGATTTTAAAAAGCAGCCCTCTGCTCTCTATCTTCACAAGAACAACAAGCTTAAGCAGGAAGAGGAAATGGTCTGGTCTTTGAGACTGGAGTCGACTGTTCTCCCAGGTCTCAGCATCTGAATAAAACCTTTTCTTTGCATGAGCACCTGTCTCAGGAGTCTGCCTTTCCTGGTGGCAAACAGAAGAAACTACTTGTTTGGACACAAAGTCACTTCAGTGGTGAAGAAATAGAACACTGACAACACCCCCAAAGCAACCTTATCATTATACCCTCATTCTTCCAAAGTAGTATTAACTACATAAACTTCTAATATTATATTTCATCTTTGCTGCTTTTTAATTCATATAATTTTTTTTCAGAAAGTAAGTACATTTTTTTGTTTCTAGTGTCATGTGCTCAATCATTTTAATAACATTATTCATTATTGCCTATGATTTGGTTCATTTTCATTATGGTGTATTATAGCACTGTTAGAGTAGATTTGATTTATTTATGTAATTGTCTGTTTTTTGTGCGTTATAAATATTTTATGCACATGTATATTGATACAAATGTTCAGTAAGTCTGTTGGATGTACCTAAGAACAGATCTGGTTTTTCATAAGTAAATATCCCTTTAACTTTGATGGATAATGGCAAACACTATTTCAAAGAGAGTTTATTCTCACACTATATGAGAGTGCTGTTGATCCACAGTCTCGTCAATTCTTGGTATGGTTATCCAAATATATGAGAATTTTGTAATTATCCCTTTATTATTGATGCCTAAGGGGTTTTTTATCGCATCTAAAGAATATATTATTTATTATATCAATCACTTGAACTTTAGTGAAGATTTTTAAATGATCCAGCATATTATCAATTTTATAAGTATTCCATATGTCCATTAAGAATGTGCACTCTACAGTTGTTGGATGAATAATTTCATGCCCCAAACACACTAATAATTATATATTATATTAACTTTATACTTTTACATTAGTTAAATTTTAGGTGATAAGACACAAAATCTTGTCCAAGGGCTATTGAATTATCTGTTTCAACTTTTAGTTTAATCAATTGTCACTGTATATTTTGATGTTATTTTATAGGTGCACACAAATTTAAAATATTTATATTTTACTGCTGAATAAAATTTTAGTTTCTGTAAGTATTCCTTTTTATATTTCTCAAAGCCTTTTATTATTCTAATTTTAAAAATCTGGTTCAATAGCTACTGAGAGTCACTAGCCACCAGAGATCAGCTTACTCTAAGTCTGTGACTGAGATGATGGAAACTGGGTTGCTCGTTCTGCAAGTACTACCCCACTGTCTCCTGGGACATCTCCCTTTGCTGCATGGGGCTTTAATAAGACAAACTCCTCAGCTTGTTTTGTTGGGTAGCTTTTATCTTCCTGGAACTGAATAGGTTTGCTGACCTCCTGAGTCTTTTAACCACCTTCATTGCTGCTGTTGTCGTTGTTGTTGGTGTTGGTGGTGGTGGTGAGGGGGAAGGAGTGGGTCAATGAGACTGAGGGAGACAGGCAAAAAGCCTTCATGGAAAAGTGGCATTTCATGCAATTCTCTGGATTTTTTTTATGTTGCTTTGGAGTCTTTGGAATTCTTCACCAAGAGAATTAGTATTTTTCACATGTTCTAGAACATTCTCTAATTATCTTGGCAAATGTTGCCTGTATAGTCATCCTTTCTTTCTTCTCTTTCTATAACTCCACTTGAACTTATATGAGACCTCACTTCATACAAAATGTATCTTTTATATTTTCTATGGTTTTGTCTTTCTACCTTGTTTCATATAGATATTTTTAGCTATATCTTTGAGTTCACTGATTCTTTATTTTGCTTTTATAGTCAGCCTTTAAATCCACCCATTGAAGGTTTTATTTTTATTTTGGGAAAATATTATTAATTACATTTTATCTGTATGTAAAAAGGGGTTTTGGAAAGGCTATTTTCTAAATCTGTTTTGTTATTTAGATATTCTACTGGTCTATATTTATATTTACATTTAACTTTTTTTATATCCTTAAACAAAATACATGTTTGTACAAGCCACATAGTGTTAATTCAGTCAAACAATGAATGAACAGCCTGGATTATGGTTACATACTCTCACATTTACATTGCTTTATTCACTGCCACGATTTGATATGGCACTCTCGTGAACAGTTTTGTTTCTAGTACATGCTTTCCCTGTATACCTCCATGAGTGCCTAATTTTCAGTTAGAGGCATGGTAGTTCCCTATTAGATTTTTCATATGAGATATTTTTTAAACATTTCAATTTACATTTCCCATATTCTTATTCATCTTGTCAGGCTAGTTCAGACACAAATAATTCTACAAAGCATTTTTGGGCCAAGGCAGACTTGATCACTTCCACTTTGTGCACATAATAAACCCAGTGCACATCAAAAAAACTGCACCTATAATATCTTTAAAACTTATTTTTCTAATATACATTTTTCCCCAAAGTCTATAAACTTCTTAAACCAATACTAAGTATAATTTGTTGACTTATAGTCATAACACCATGTACCACTTTTAACTCATAAGAAGCACTCAGTAAATGCTTGGTACTTACAGATTTCAAGACTAAATAGAGAAATAACTTCTATTTCAGATTCACAAATATTTCTGCATTAAACATCTTATGCTTTCTTCTTTAGTGCACCCAAATAGTATTTTCTTATTTTTAAAATAGCTTCTATAGTTTGAATAGAAACCTGGTCTAGATTCTGTAGCAGTGAATAATTCATTCAAGTTATAAATAAGTTTTCAAGTGTCTATTAGATGTCATACTCTATGAGGGTTGCTAGCATTGTAGTAATAACAATTGATAAGTGAGTGTAAAATTTGCGAATGAAAATCAAGATAATTTTCTCTTTCCTTTCCTCTATCCCATTTTCTCCTGACCCTTAAATAAAATCTAGGGTAAGTCGTATGATTTATGCAGTTATGCTCAGATGATAAAAATATCTCCTGTCAGTTTTTATCAAAAGTAAAATTTCATTTCAAGAACAGTCAAATCATTTTGTTTGAATGCAGTGTTCCTATTCCACTTTGTCTGCAGTGGGAAAAGGGGGTCATGATTGGCTTCTTCATCGTTTCTTTAGCTAGGCTTTTTATAGCTTCCTGCAACATTTCTCAGGCAAGAGAGGAGTGGGCAACCAGGAAATGTCTTATTAGATTAATATTGCTTAAACTAACTTTGATTTCCTCTGGCTGTAGTATATACTGAGAAATAACGTTCCTCCCTCAGAGTGCTCTGTGGCCTTGTTGCAGGCATCCTCAAAGTGCTCATCACTTATCCAGTGCACTTTATAGTAGGTGAAGCACTCTACTGTATAGCTGGCCACTTGATAATCTCTATACAGCTTCTTGTCATAGCCATCTACTCATACTCTGAGGGTCCCTATGAGGCTCCATAGTCAAGGCAATCTAAGTCAAAATCATTTCAGACAGCTGCAGACAAGTTTTCTTCCTCCTTTTCCCTCCTCTCCCCTCTCCTCTCTTCTCTCTGAAATGGCCACATCTGATCTTAGGGAAACACACTTGAATTTATATTTAAAGAAATGTTGTAAGTTGTTTAAGTACACTGCTCTATTCTGTTGCCACATGAAATTTCAAATTCTCACCCTTTATATTTCCTATGCTTGTATTAGTTCATAGTATTCCTCAAATGCCAGAGGATATATATCCATATCTCCAAATGGCATATTTGAAGCATCTCCTCTCAGGCTTAAAGTGAACAAAGTAACCTTTCCTCCTTTCCCTATTGGAAAAATTCTCTGCAAATACATATCTCCGATTTTCAAACTTCTTTTTGAATGATCAATTTTATAAATTGTAGTTACAAAACCCATTTTTAAATGTGTTAATTACAAAATCCATTTTATCTATCTTTTAAGCAAATGTAATATTGATTACTTGCAACAGTCTATAGAAAATAAAAATACTCAGTACTTATTATTAGGACCCCAGTTAAAATGAAAAGAAAATCTCATTCCCATCATCCTTTTACAAAATGATGACCAGGAGCTTACTACACTGAAGCTGACATTTTCAAAGAAAATAATTATATACAAATAATTGCTAACAATATGATACTTGCTTTAATATACACATTAACTGACACTGAAAGCTAGGAAGAGTCAAGGAGCAACTGTATGGTTAATGTCAGATAACTTTTGAAAGGCAGAAAATATTTGAGGAAAACTTGAAAGATATATAGAAGTTAGGCAAGAATAAAATAGCAAAGAATACCCAGGCAGAGTGATCTCTATGTTCAAAAGTAAATAGTGGTGAGAGAGCAATATTTGTTTGGGAAAAAATAAAGCTCCTGGTGTATGAGATATGGTGGCAGGAAGTAGTGATGGCTAGAAATGATGCTGGTTATATATTTTGGATAAGATGTACACAGTGCTAGCCAATGTTTTTAGAAAATGGGGTTTTATTGAGGGATTGTAATCAGGAAAGTGATATGATGAAATTTGAATGAAAGTAAAGTATTTCATAAGATGTATTTCACGGAACAATGGTGGAGGGGAAGTAGAGTATCCTAGAGAAACTCCTCAGAAACAGGCTTTATAATTCAATGTTTGAGATAGTCTGCATTCAATTTATCGGGCATATAAGCTTATTGAATAGTCTGAGAATTCTTGGAGTAGAAGAATCTTTTAGCACTGGAGAACCCTGTATCAATCAAAATTGTTATTACCCATAATTTTAACAACTAATAATGACTTACAGAAATATTGAATAATAAAAATATATATCTTCCAGGTAGCCTGGCATTGTCAATGGCATTTATGAGCATTTACAGGCTATTTAGAAAGTGATTGTAATTGTATGCACAACAGGTTTTGAGAGGCTTCATTAAAAGAATGAGAGTTGGGATGACTCAGAGTACCTATGCAGAGAATGTATTGCACTGTGGCACATGGGTGGACAGTGAAAAATGGAGAAGTTGCAATTCTGAGTGTTCCACATTTCAATTGTCTGTGAATGGCAAACTAATCAGAGATAATAAACAAACTTACTAAACCTATGTTTGAATTCTGACTTTAATAGTTTGGTCATCTCTAAAGTATTTTGCATTACATTAAGTCTGCTAAATACTATTTTATTGTTGGCTTGAATGCAAATCCCACTTGTTAACTCAATTGCTAAATGTTTAGAAATTAAACACATAAGACATCACGCCACCTCACACCCACAGCTGATTTCTGTCTCAGTCTTGAGGAACTACCTCTGACTAACTCCTAAATGAAGAAGAAAATATCCAGGTGTTTGGAATAAAAACCCTGCTTAGATCACAAGCAATACTCTATTAATGTTCCTAGTTACATATTTTCTTTTATTTCTTATGTCTACAACTTTAAAAAGGGAACATTATAAAAAGGTTTTGTAAAAGTAGCTATGTTTATAGCTTAAAAATCTTACTACTTTTTGTTCAAAAGCTATCCTGTGACTTCTATATCCAGTAACAGTGCTGACTACACCACATTAAAAAAAAAAAAAAAAAAGAAGAAGCTACTGGCAAAAAATACATAGAAATGCTATTTCTGAATGCATAGCTGACCTTGCAAGATGTTGAGGGAAATCCCCAGAAGCATAAAATGAAAAGGAAGCTGAAAACCAGTGTTAAGTGAGCTCTGAAATCAAGAATGTCCTGAGGGCATTTACCGGGTTCAGTAGCTGAATTTTGGGTTTGAGTGCCTGCATAAGAAATAGGAAGGAGTCAATGCTTTGGGCACTGTAAAGTGGTTATTATAAATATGAGGGTTTTTTAAAAGACTTCTGCCTAAAATAAGACCATTAAAGAAGTACAACTTTAGGAAAGTATAGATTTAAGAAAATTTTCCTACAGGCCATATCAGGCAACCTCAATATATATTTGTATCAGCCTGGATTCAAGAAAGAATTTAAAATATAAAAAAAAAGAAAAATTGTTAACTATTCGTAAAGACCCATGTGGCCTCATTCAGATATTGGTTTGAGTTTACAGTTGTTGAGTAGCTACTAAGTCAAAGTTTAATCTAAATGAGGTTAATGTTTAATAACAATCTGTGGTTCCCCTTGGGAGAGGCTTTTGTCTAGCTCAAAGAATATGGAAAGATTTGAGAAAAAAATGGACACAGCTGAAAGAAAGACAGGACAATAATACATAATCAGAGTAGAAAAATGTAGCACATAAATCACAGTAATTATCAGAACAAGTGTCCACAAATTAATATTAATAAATTTTTAAAACATCTATACAAATAATTATATTTATATAAAATAATATACCCTTCAAATTAGAAAGCAAACATTCTTACATAATTGTGAGTTCAAAATAAACCTCTGTAATACAGCTGAAAAAGCAATTTGTGTTTTAAGTGAGATCAGTAAAATGAGAAACAACAGAGAGGCTCAAAATGCCAAATGTATCAATAAAATATACAAAAAATAGGAACTTTAATAAAACAATTTTTACAAAAGGGGGATCATTCATAAACTATATTAGAAATAAAAAAATTAACCACTGGTATATTAAATGATTGAGTACATTAAAATGTTAAGGCAAATAAATATAAAAACAGATAAATTCATAATCCTGGTATAAATATAATATCTAGTAAGCAGTAAGTTAAATGAAAAGCTAATAAACCCATCATCATTAAATATATTTAATCAATATGTTAAGATATACACCTATACATCCCACTCCTCAAAAATATTTCAGGTAAAGTTGATTTAAAAATGTTTTTTCAAAGTATTAATCATCCAAATATATATGAGCTCTTGCATAAATTATAAATTCAACTAAGTTTATGAGGCAAGTGTAAACTAGATATAGCATAGGAAAATGGAAGAATTGATATTTCTAACCTACCCTCTATATGTACATAAATGCAAAATTCCTAAATAAAATATTCATAAGTAATATATTGAAAGAATATAAAATATATCATTAAAATTGTATTTAAATGAAAAATGCAAGAACATTTGTCATTAGAAGATTTGTTTAGCACATTAATAAGTTAAAAACAAAAATGCACGTAATTATCTCAGCCATTTTAGGTAAAAAAGATTAAATACTATATCTATTGGTTATAAAATCTCTTAGAAAACCAGAAGTAGAATAGAACTTTTTGGGGAGTAAAATAGTATTGATCATATATTTGCAATTAGTATCATACTTAATAATAAAGTATATTAGGCATAGTCTTTTAAAATCAGAAAATAATTAACATACTTGCTCATATATAGCATTGCTCAGGGAATTGTAGTTACTATGTTAAGACACGAAAGAATACCTAAAGCAAGAATTGCATAAGATAAAAATCATTCAAATTATTAAAATTTTTATATTAAAATATGGTTGCCTAGTTAGATACTCTAATAAACTGAAAAGTAGTATTTAAAAATTAAAGAATGGTTACTATATAAAAATTAATTTGTGACAACTAGTCATATATATAAGCAAGAAGTAGCTAAAAATATAATAAACGGCATTTCTAAGAACAATAAAATAACTTACATGATCTTTATGGGTCAAATTTTCTCTATGTCATTTGTAGACCTGCTTTTTATTGGTATTTCATCTTGGCTACACATAATTTTTTCTTTGGCATATGATTCTCTGTTGCTCACAGTCTTTATACTGTGAAAAATGTTAGTCATAAACTTTAATTAGTTAATTAGGCTTTAGCTAGTTTAATTAAATTTTAATTAGTTTTATTAGACTCTAATTAGGTGAGTGTGGGATGAGAAGGTAGACAATCATTTTCTCAGGAATCAACTATAGAGGTGAAAAAACTGTCAAAATAATCATTTCAGCATTATGAAAATTGATCATGGGCATACAAACATTTATACATAAAAACTCCTAAGTTTGCATACACACAGGGTGATTCTGTAGTATTATTTAGGAGAGTTTTCTTGCCTCACTCCCAGCTCTATGGTTCAACAACACAGAGGGTCTGCTGTGCGTGTGTGTATGAGGAAGATGTGACCTGTTTGGAAGAAACTAAAAGAAAAGAGAAGACCTCATAATGGCCTGGACTTTGAATGCACTCTACAGGACACAGGTCAGTCTTCAGGGAGAGCAAACCCTTGAGTACTGCCTTTTGTCAACTTGTGGCTGAACACAGGCTGTGTAGAACCAGGGACAACCATAGGAAGCGGGCTCAAAAATAAGCACAAGAAAATAAACTGATCAAGAGATTTACACACAGATATATCATAGGTAAACTCATAAAATCCAAAAGAAAAATACAAATCTTAGAAGCAACTCCTATGTACAAGAGAAAAATATAATTAATTATTGAATTTCTATCAGAAAAACATGGAGACAGAAAAGCAGCAGAAATATATTTCTCAAGAGTTGAAAGAAAATAATCTGCCAACTAAGATTTAAATATCTAGAAAATCTATCTTTGAAATATAAAGGTAAAATAATGATATATCCAGATTTAAAAAAAAAGAATTAGTTACTATCAAATAAGTATTACAAGAAACACTAAAGTATGTCCTTTAAGCTAAAAACAAAAAGCCAGAAAATAGCTTGAATTGATGAATAGAAAGAAATAATATCAGCTTGAAAAACATAGAATAAGAAAAAAGAATTTATACATTTTTTGTTTTACTAATCTTATTAAGATTGTATAGAAGACAAATATAATATTGTATTGTGCCATTTATAATGTATAGATTTAATGTATATGACAATAAAGCACAAAAGGGGGAAGAAAATATATTATAACAATATTTCTATATTCTACAAAAGTTAGGTCAGTATTATTTAAAGTAGAATATAATAAATTGAAATCTATTTTTTTAATTTCTTAAGCAATGGCTGAGAAAATTAATGGAAAATAGTTTAAAAATTCAACAGAAGAAATAAAATTATAGATAAAAATATTTTGACACAAAATAGGACATCAAAAGAGAAAGAATGAAACAAAAAAGGCATCAATAAAATAGAAAGCAAGGGTATGAAATGCAACCATAACAGTAACTCCCTAAGAGTGAATGGAATAAATAGTTCATTCTTAAAAGGAGAGACTGACAGACTTGGTAATGAGAGACTCAACTATATGCTGTTAGAAGAAAAATGGCTTAGATACAAAGACAGAGCAAGCTGAAAAGAAAAAGTATGGAAAAAAAGATCATGTAGGATCAAAAGTGGGAGGTGAGGATGGCTGGGGAAAGGGAGAGTGGTGGGGTAAATGGAGACAACTATACTTGAACAATAACAAAAAAATACCCTTCAGAGAAATGGAATTATTGTATAAACATCACACAAAATAATCCATAAGATAAGAAATATTCAGGAGAAAAATCATTCTAAACTGGTCAGTACCTCAGTAGGATGCAATAATTGTAAATGTATGTGTACTTAACAGAATTATGAAGCCAAAACTGACATTAAAAACAATGGACAATTCAAAAATAATAGTCGGAGGTTTCCATATTGCCACTCTCTAAAAATGATAGAACAACTAGATAGAAAATCAGCCAGGGGATAAAAGATGAACTACAGTATATTATTGACCAAATTAGCCTGACATTTAATAAAAAGTCCACCAAAGACTGTAGAAAACACATTCTTGTAAGTGCAAATGGATCTTATTCTAGAGACACTAAATGCTGGAATGCACACACACTAAAAACACTCAATACATACAAAAAACCTTAATCATACAAAGTAAAATTGAACATCTTGGAAAACCTATAATACTTGAAAGTTAAACATACTCCAACATAACCCATGAGTGAAAAATTGCTCTCACAAAATAAATTAAAATCCATTTGAAAATGTATGAGAATGAAAATACAGCATACTAAAATTTATCAGATGCAATTAAAGCAGTAGTTGGAAAGATATTTACAGCTTTTATCTCCTAGATCAGTCATGGAGCAATGACTCAAGTCAAGAAACTAAGCTATCACTACAGAAACATGGAAAAAATGAATAAATCTAAAGCAGGCAAGGAAATTAGAAAAATAAAGATTAGAACAGAAATCAATGAAACAGAAAAGAGAAAACAATACATAAAAATCAATAAATCAAATTATGATTTTTATAAAGAAATCAAGAAATTGGCAAATAAGCAGCATACTGACCAAGAAAATAATTCAAAAATAGAAATAAAAATAGAGGAAACCACTAACATCCTTGTAAGTTTAAAAGAATTATAATGACATATTGTAAACAACATGATGCCAAAAGTAGATTGACTTAGATAAAATGGACAAATTCCTGAAAGGCACAAATTTTGAAATTTGGCTGATGAAAAATTTGAATAAACTAGCAAATAAGACATTGAATTAGTGATTCAAAAATTTTTCACAAAGATAACTTCCAAACAAAATGGTTTCACTAGAGAATTCTTTGAAATATTTAAATAAATAATGCCCATACTTCCAAAAGTCTTTCAGAACACAGGGGATGTGTGAACATTTCCCAACTCACTGTGAGGCCAGTACCATGGGCAGAGACTGATGTGCAAGAAAGAAAGCCACTGCTCAGGAGCCCTCTAGAAAATGATGCAAAATTCTTAATAAATATTAGCCAACTGAATCCAGCAGCATATAAAAAGAATTATAAATTATAGCTAACTGTAATGTCTACCAGGAATGCAAAGTTGATTCACCATCAAAAATAGAATAACAAAAACACATGACCTTTCTAACAGACTCAGAGAAAGCATTTGGCAAGGTCTGTTTTTACCATAACAACACTTAAACTAGGAATAGAAGGAGAATTTCTCAACCTGACTGTGCTCATTTTTGAAAGACCTGTAGCTAATATCATACAAATTGGTGACCAAAAATTTCCCCACTGTTTGGGAATAAGGAAAAGAAAAGAATTGTTGACCCTGACAATTCTGTGCAACATTGTACTGGCAGTTCTAGCCAATGCAAGGAGAGAAGAAAAGAAAAGAAAGAATCAGGGAGAGAGGAAGAAGGGAAAGGATAGAGAGATGGAGACAGAAATAATACATGCATGTGCATCTGTGTGTGTGTGAGAGAGAGAGAGAGAGGTGTTTATATGCAGAAAATCCTAAGGAACCCACACAAATATCACTGGAACTAATTAGGTAAGTCATAGAACACCAGATAAATATGTTAAAATAAAATGCAACAGGCAATCCAAAAATAATATCAAAAATAAGTTTTGACAGCCCTGGCTGGCATAGCTCAGTGGATTGAGCGCAGGCTGCAAACCAAAGCGTGGCAGGTTCAATTCCCAGTCAGGGCACATGCCTGGGTTGCAGGCCATGTTCCCCAGCAACTGCACACTGATGTTTCTCTCTCTCTCTCTCTTTCTCCCTCCCTTCCCTCTCTAAAAATAAATAAATAAAATCTTTAAAAATATAAGTTTTGATAACATCAAAATTAATAAAATTAAGAAACAATTATAAAAGTATATGCCATATTTATACACTAAAATCTATAAAATGTGACTGAGAGAATATCAAGAAAATGTAACTAAGCATAGAGTTTCTCCATGTCTACGGATTAGAGCATTCAATATGATTAAGACTGCAGTTATCCCAGAATCAATCTATAAATTTAACATAATCACTATTAAAATTCCAGCAGCAATTTTTGTACAAATTGATTAGCTACTCCCAATAGAGTTACAGAAATTCAAAGGACCTAAGATAATTTATAAAGAGAAGAGAAAATCTGAAGGATTTATACTATCTGATTCTAAAAGTTATCATAAAGCCACAGTAATAAAAACACACCAACTGAACAAAAATAAGAGTCCAGAATAAACCTTTAGATTTATGGTCAATTGATTTTTGACACGATGCCAAGAAAAATTCAACTGGGGAAAGGAGAGTGTTCTTAATAAAATGTCCTGGACTGTTTTTTATCCAAATGCAATAACGTGAACTCAGACACTTCCCACAGTACACAAAATTCATTTAAAATAGATCGCCGACATAAGTGTAACAGTTAAAATACTGAACTGCTACAAGCAGACAAAGGATCGAGCCTTCATGACCTTGGGGAGGGTCAAAGTTTCTTAGATGCAGTACTGAAAGTTTAAACATCAAAAAAGAAAAATAGGTTAAATTGGACTTTATTTAATTAAAACTTTTATGCATTAAAAGACATTATTATACATTATTTCATTAAGTAAATGAAAACACAAGCTACAGATAGAAAGAATATTTTCACCAATGAGAGGTACAAGCAGCGTCCCTGGTGTTTTTGCATGGTGTCAGCGTCTTCGTTTAACCCTTTTCCATTCAGTGTCATCAGGCCCTTTGACTTGCCTGCAACTTACAGAATATGGAACCAGCGATGAGGTATCAGTCCCAGCATTAGAGTTTGTGAGCCTCTGTTAAGCAGACTGGAACAACAGTCTCCTTAACAACTTGATGAACTACAAAACCATAATGAGGAAGCTCCTGTGATAAGCTACAGTGGGTTGCCTCTAGCCAAAGGCCAGTACAAAGCAAGCATTTATATAACAACAAGAAAATGAATTCTGCCAACAACCTGAATAAACCTGGAAGCAGATCATTCACCAGTCGAGTCTCTAGAGGAAAACGGTGCCCTGCAGAAACCTGAGGGCAGCCTCGGAAGACCCCAAACAGAGGATTCAACTAAGCCATAAGTAGACTTCTGACTCAGGAGAATTATGAGATTATAAAAGTGTGTGTTGTGTTAAGTAAATTTGTGGTAATTTGTTAGTAGCAATATAAATCAAATGAACTGTATTTGTTATAAAATACATAAAAATGGATCCAAAAGATATGGATAGCTTTTAATCTAATACTATAAAGTCAAATATTCCAATTAAAAGTGAGCGAAATAATTCAGTAGACATTGCACTAAAAAGGATGGAAGAATGGCTAATAAGCACATAAAAAGGTGCCTGACATAGTTATTCTTTTGGAGGATACAGACTGAAGGCACAAAGATGTAGCACAATTGACTCATCAGAAGGGCTATAATAGAAAGGACAGATAATGCCAAGGGTTGACTAGAAGGTAGAATAACCAGAACTCCACAACCCAATACAAGAACTTTCATTCAGTGGTATTTTGAATAACCCATTGAGAAGTCAGTAACTGAACCCACTGCATGATTAAGAAAGCACTAATTACTTTTAAATAATTACTAAAATGACAGTTGACTTTTATATGATATCTCATTTAATTATAAATTTAGGACATACTATAATTTCTCCATTATGTATTTGAGGAAATTGACAAAATAATACTAAATAGTTATATAGTAATAGATAACACTTACTGACCAACTAGTATATGCCAAACACTGTTCTAAGTGCTTTAGCTGAATTAATATTTATAAGAGCCCATGAAGTTAGGACAGTTGCCATTACCATCCACTTTGGGAAATGAATGCAATATAAGTGGGAGTGGGAATGAAAGAGAGAGTGAGAGGCTGAAAGAAGTTAAGCAACTTATACACAGTTAAATATTGTCACAAAGCTGAGTTTGAATGAAGGCAGTATAGTTGAAGATCTCAATTTTGTAACCCCTATGTGTAAACCTCCCAAATAATCCTGTGTACAATAGCTATAAACTGGCAGATCCACAATTGGAAGGTAGTTATTTGCTTCCAAAATCTGCAATATTTTCTTTACAATAGACCTTTTCACCATCTGCAGTAATATGTTTGCCAGGGTTGGGGATAGGCATGTGAATGACTGTTTTTCTTTGTGTACTTTAGGAAGGACAGAGGAAATTGAATAAAAACTGGAGGTGGTACAGATTGATTATTACCCATGAACTTACAATCCAAATTATTAAATTGTTAGGCTGCAGAGAGAAAATGATTCCCTACCACACTATGTTCTGTGTCTCCAAACAGCCCTTTTGTTTTTCCTCCTCCTGGTCAAGATGATAGTACACAAAGGTAAGGAGCCAGGGCTTGGATGCTTTAGCTCTGAATCAACTTGATGACTGACTCCAAATTATCACACCTTCTCTGTTCCAAATTTGCCCTGGAATTAGAGCTTTTCCTCTCTGCTTAGGGCCACCTGTCACAATCCAAGTCGTCATCCCCCTTCTTATCATACTGATTTCTAGAACATTATCCCATAGCAGTAAAGAATTTATTTTCAGGCAAGTGTTAATTATAATGACCCCACATAAAGTCATTCTGTAGTGAGAGAATGACTTTTCTCCATTACACAAAGCCATTTTCTCTGACATACTAACCTTCACTGAGCATTTTTCTAATTTTATCCAGGCAGAATCACACATATGAAAAATGTTTTACAAGGAGTTTTTTAAATTATTAGAAACTTTCTTTCTTCTGAGAAAGAATGAAATAAAAAACGGGAGAGATTTACATTTTAGTATTTCCTCACTGTTTCTACTTCAGCTGGTGTAATCAGTTCTCAAAAAGACTGAAGAGCATGTCCTAGGAAACGAAATAAACTGCAAAATACTTTGCAATGTAGTTAAGAAATTTTAATGACATTGAGGAGAAAAATAAATGGCTAAATGAGCAGCACTTTCAAAATTTTTAACAGAAGTTTTTTATTAAAATCTTTCTGCTTTATATAGGCACAATTGATCAATAAAATTGTAAGATATTTAAACTGTACAACATGATATTTAGTAACACACATTCTGAAAAGATTCTCTTCACCTAGTGGTAATTTATCCCCCACCCTTTTTTTTTAAATGAAACATTTAAGTTCCATCTCAGCAAATTTCAATTATAGAACACAGTGGTATTAACTATAGTCACCATGTTTTACACTAAATCCTCAGGCCTTACTCATATTGTAGCTGAAATTTGTACCCTTGAGACAGCCTTTCCCGTTATTCCCATTCCCTGGTACTCAGCAACCACTTCTGTACTCTGTTTCTGTAAGTTTGACTTTTTTTTTGCTTCCATATATGTGATATGGTACAATATTGTTTTTTCATTCTCAATCTGTTTTTTGATTTAACATAATGCCTTTCAGGTCCATCCATTTTGTTGCAAATAGCAGGGTTTCCCTCCATCTTGCTGCTGAATAACATTCTATTGTGTGTGGTTGTGTGCGATATATATAATCAATCACACCTTCTTTACCCACGCATCCATGGATAGGCAATTAGGCTGTTGCTGTATCTCGGTTATTGTGCACAAAGCTGCAATGAACATGGGAGTTCAGACATGTCTTTGAGATTCTATTTTTATTTCCTTTGAATATATATCCAAAAGTGGGGTTGCTGGATAATATAGTAGTTCTATTCTTTACATTTTTAATTTTTTAAGGAAACTCTACAGTTTTCCATAGTGGTGGCACCATGGAAATGGCAATTTCCCTTCCTACCAACAGTGTACGAGGGTTTCCTTTTATCCATGTCCAACAGTTATCTCTTGTCTTTTTTCCTTTATTTTTATTGTTGACACTATTACAGATGCCCCCTTCACCCCTCTTGCTCACCACCACCCAGTCCCTGCCCCATTCCCTCTGGCCATCACCACACTGCCATCTGTGTCTATGGGTGATGTATCTGTGTTCTCTGCCTAATCTCTTCACTTTCTTTCATCCAGTACCCCTCCCCCACTCCTCTGACAGCTGTCAGTCTGTTCCATGTGTCCAAGTCTCTGTTTCTGTTTTGTTCATCAGTTTATTTCGTTCATTAGATTCTAACATGTAAATGAGATTATATGGTATGTGTCTTTCTCTGACTGGCTTATTTCACTCAGCACAATAATCTCCAGGTCCATCCATGCTGTCAAAAAAGGTAAGAATTCCTTTTTATTTCTGATTCTTGTCTCTTTGAAAAGGTGTGAGGTGATATCCCTATGTGTTGTTGTTTACATTTCCTGGATGATTTGTGATTTTGAGCCCCTTTTCATGTGGCTATTGGCAATCTGTGTATTTTCTTTGGAATAATGTTTATTCAGTTCTTGTGCTCATTTTTCCATCATACTGGTTTTAGCTATTGAGGTAAATTAAAATTTTATTATAATAGATATAAGACGTGGATACAAATGGAATGGATATGGAAAAAATATGGGTGAGGCCTATAGCCCCATCTACTTGGCCTTCCCCTGTTCCTCAAAAGGCAGTCCCCTGGATACCTCAGTGCAGCTCCAGGACTCCATGAGGCAGATGAGGAAAACCAGTCAAATAATTTCCTTCAGATGCAAAAGTAAGTGCCACCATTAACAAGGCAGCATCAGGAGAATTGGCTCATAGATGGGATTTTCATGAGACAAAGGAAACAGACATAGGAGTGTGCTCTGATAAACTGCTCCCTGATCTGTAGCAAGTCAGTTACAAATTCAGATCTACAATAACAGAATAATTTATTCAAAAACCTAATTTCCTCCTAACCTCGTTGCCTTTCCCCCTCTCATCTATCTGTCTCTAAAGCTCTCTATTTCCATCATCATCTTTACTTAAGTCTAGCCATGTGGGCAGGTGAGTAGAACTGCTACACCAGCCACAATAATAAGCTACATGAGGAAATTGTTAAGAGTGGGCAGCTGCCCTGGTTTTAATGACTGTGGTATTACAACCTAAAGAAGAAAAAAACAAAGTTTTTCTATAAAGATCCAGATAGCAAATCACTTAGTATTTGTAAGCTATACCTCATATCTATGGAATATTTTTTTTCATTTGTTTGTATATGCATTGTTTTAATTAAAAAAAAAAATACTTACTTAGTTGTCAGGCTTCACAGAACAAGCCTCAGGGGAGGATCCCACTGGTCATAATTTGCCAATTCATGGTCTAAACAATCTCCTTATCCTAAGGAAAAAAATTTGAGAAGAATCTCCAAAGCCAAATTCTATCATAACTAATATGCTATTCACTGTATATATACCAAACCCATGCACTTCAAGATTTATCTACAATTGCTGCTCTGGAGGAACTGATGGTGAACATCAACCTGTTTCTTTGGTTTGGTTCTCAGATGGGGTATTTGGGAAATCTGAGGTGTCATTTTGACTTGTCATGCTGACCCCAGTACAGGGAGGTTGGAATGAACAGAGGGGATTGGGTAGCAGGCGTTTATTGCCTGGGGTGTCTGTGGGAGTCAGAGGTGCCAAATATCCTTCAATTGGAGTTCTAATCATAATTCCAAACTACCTTCCAACATATGAATAACAGTCCTGTAATGAAACACGGAACTTTTGAGGACATTACTTCTCTCCAGATTTCAGAACAGATTCCCATGTTGCAGGGCTGGAAGCCTATGCAATTTGAGGGCTGTTATTTCAAGAATATAAAATTATCAACACAAAATTTGGCATGAAGTGAAATGAAGGTTTACTTGGAATGAGAAAATAAAACCCTAAATATTACATATTTCTAAAAGCTGATAAGTAATCATGTCAAAAAATTTTTTAAAATATAAATACCATTTTAATGTTATATCATTATAATAGTTTTTCCCCATAATTTTTATAATAGTAATTCCCCATGATTTTTTTGCTGCATACTCATTGATATTCTCTTTGTATGCAAGTGTACAATATTTTTGCAGAATCTATAGAAAGAAAATATAGTTCAATATTTTCTCTAGCATGGTTGATCAGCATTTTTTAATCTATTAGAGATGGTGTCAGCTCATCGTTCCATAATGCAGTATCTGTAAATTTGCAGATTCTTTGTCAGGAGGTGCTTCCTGTGCAGGCAAGGCTTTGGGGAACTCCGTCCCTCTGACCTCATCTGGCAGCCACTGCAGTGGCTGGGCCAGCTTTGTCCAGGACTCTGCTCCAGTTTCCTCCAACCACCCACAGGCTGTCTGTCCTCAGCAAAGACTGACCAGCATGTTAGTCATAACTTTCTCCTTGGCATCAAGAAGAGCATTTCTGATGCTCCCCTGGGTCCTGCATGGACAGTTTACTATTGGAGAAAAGATTCCCTCTTACCCTTGCCCAACCTCCGCCCCGGGAGCAACACTGGGGCTTGGTGGGTGACTCCCACGTTACGGTGGTGCTCCAAGCCCCTGGCTCAGGCTGGGGTCGGCTGTGTTCTCTCCAGGTGCTCCCCAAGGAAAGTCTCAGGAATTGAAGGTAACTGGGAGCCTGAATAGTCCTGGAGATTTAGCTATATTTAAGCCATATTAAGTTCAGGTAAGGTCATTTCTGCAACCTGGATCCATTCATGTGGGTCTTATTATAATATGACATCCATTTGTTTGTTTGTTTTTCCAGGAGTATTTGCTACTGAATTACTTTTTTCCTTTTCTTAACAGTTTCTCACATCACAGACTTAAGAGTCTTATTATGATCAAACCACTGAATGGAAGAGTTTGTTTCTCATCAGTACACTATGTACAAATTGGTTATCTTCATTCTCTCTCCCTTCTCCCTGCATTGGACTTTTTAAGTCCAATTTTACAAATCTGTGTATCATGTAGAAGACTTATTACTGTCTGGGTATGTGCAGCATTCCCTGTGAGCATGAGCAGATTACCTTAATTCCTTTCATGGTTTCAAGTATAAAATCGATCTCCATTGTGCTGTTTCATGATGCCTCCAGTACAACACAACTTAATGACCCTCTGCACAAGTATCTTGGAGCATTAATATTTAAAAACAATGGTATTCCTCTCATAGATGTTGAATTTTTATTCTTTAAATAACATTTAATTGTATTTTCCTAGTTTCTTAGCATAGCTTTCTTTTTATAACACCCCCAATTCTAGGCAAATACATGCCAGGACAGAAAATAATATGAGTGTAAAGCAAAACATGAACTGTAATCACTTATTTTCTTATAAAGTTAAATACAGTTAAAATTAAGAAGACCCCTTCAAAGAAACTTTTAAAAAATATCTAAGAATCTTACATTGCTGTACCTTAACACAATGAAAGCGCTGAGCTAATACGTAACAAACTGCTCCATCGTACTTATATTTTTCTCTGGTAAGTTTTCCGTGTTCTTATTATGAGGTTTTCTCTTACCTTTTACATTAAATAAATAATATATTTTATATAAAGAAACTCAGAGAAATAGATATGTTCTAGCAATATAAGATATGTGTAAGGAGAAATAGCTTCCATTTTTCCCAGAGCAGAGCTGTGTGGTGTAATCACAGGAGAAAAAGCAGCCTCGCTTTCCCCAAATGAGAAAGCTGCAGTGTGTTTCTGTAACCTGGCAACCCTGTATCTATTACTCCAAGAGTGAGAGTTTCTCCTGAATTGGTTTATCAGTTAGTTTGATGTTATCTTTTAATGCTGCAGTGCTTCTTAGCTTATCTACTGTTCCTCACAAATGTTTTCCTTCTTTCAGACACTTACTCAAAAGAAGAAAAATATGCACATGCAGTTTAGTATATATGAAAAAAAAATGCAATTACATCTTACCTCCACCTACAGTTTACTTTTCTCTGAAGCATCTGAAGAAAAAGAATTATTTTTAAAGGTGTCTGGTTTCAAAGAAATAAAGGCCTTGATATAGTAATAAAAAAGCAATATTGTTTATTATATCACTGAAATCTAAAAATGTGTGAGATATATGGAAAAATTTTAAAAATACATCTAATTTACCTGATATTCATGGCAGGGGGTATTTATGGGACCAGATTATATATGATATAGATTATGATTTTATATAAAAATAGAATGGAAGGCCAACTGCTCTCATGTACTTAAATCTTCTTAAACAGCTTTAGTGATTGGTCTCTTGATACCTCCAGTGATCAGGAAATTAATCACATAAAGTTACTTATTTCATTTTCCAGAAAGTTCTGTAATTATAAAGTTGTTCCTCATATTAAGTTGAAATTTACTTCTACTAGCTTTGAATCATGAAATCTGTCCTACTGTGCAGAACAAATATAATTTCTCTTCTACCTAATCACATTTTACATCTTTGAGGCTTCAGTTCATGGTACAATTGTTTTTCCCAGTTTTTGCTGTGGTTCCTGAGAGGTATATCAAAAGTTTTGTGGGAAAACAGAGGGAGGGAGAGAGAAAAAGGAGGAGGAAGAGGGAGAGAGACAGGGAGAAAGATCAGTGAGGAGTAGTGGTGAGCGGAGAGAGAGCTGTTCTTTTCCACTCCCTAAACTCAGAAGCATTTCTAAGTTACAGAGAGGCTGAAGAGTCTGTGACTTATTAGTAGTGATTTTCCTCACTTTTCCTCACACTATGAGCATAGAGCCTCTTCAAAATGTTCAAATCAATGTGAATGTCAGACTTCATTTATCTCAGGATTGAAATAGAATCTCAACATTAGCTTTTGGGTGGGGACTTAGCTTCCCCATAGTTTCCTTCCAAACATTATTGGGAGACCTCAGAGGTCTCCTAAAAATTCACCAAAACATAGCTCTCTTCAATATGTAAAGCACTTATTATTGTCTTCTGTCAATGCTGGTCTCCCTGTGGACAAAACATGCTCCTTGCAAAACATGGAGGCTCTTCTCCGCCACTGACCATCAAGAACAATGCCACCACTCCTCCTGACTGTCAGAGCATCTGTTTCACCGCCAATGGCTAAGATGACACTGTCAGTGCTCCAGCTAGAGATACTGTTGCCTCAGGGAAGGGCAACATAGCCTGTAAACAACACATTTAGCACCCCATGCTTTCGGTCATCAGTAATGGCTTTGCCATCCAACCTGGCACTGCCTTTGCACAAATGCCACTGATGTGGCAATTTCTAGTGCAAATGCTTCCACCATTGCACTGCGACAGCATGATGTTGTCAATTCCACTGAAAACATTTTTTAAGTTTTTTAAAAATATAAATTACCTATAATACCTCACTTTCAAAAGATTCTTGGAAACTTCAACTTTAAGAAATGACATATAATGAAACAAATTTACCACAAGCTAATGGATATAAACAAGAGTTAATTTCCTATGACATGTTTCTGATCAAATAAAAAAACATTAACAGACCTCTAAACAAAGATCCAAAACACTTCTAATATTAAGGACTGAAATAAATGTGAGTTATATAGACATTTAAGAAGGATGGATAAAAACAAGTAAGGAAATTCTGTTCCAACTCTCTTATCTAGTCATGGCAGCAGGTGGTCAGAGCCTCTCCTGGCAGCTCAGGGCACCAGGCAGGACCCACCGTGGACAGGACGCCCTTCCATCACAGGGCCACTTGCAACCACCCTCACACCCTCCCTCACTCATCCTGGGACAACTTAGACACTCCCGTCCACCCCACGTGCACATTTTCGGGGTGTGGGAGAAAACGAGCACCCACAGAACACCCACGCAGACAGGGAGAGAATGTGTAAAGTCCACACAGCAGTGGCCCCAGCTGGGAATCAGTTTTTCTTTTTTTCTCATCCACATTATAGTGAAACAACTTTGAAAAAGGACTTATTTGAGGACCTACTATATTTTTAAATCCTATTGTTTTTGACTAAAATATCCCATGTCTTTTGGTTATCTAAGAATTTTAAACACTTTTCCAAACTTTAGGAATATCCACTTTAAGAACGTCTGCTTTGCAAAGTTAAAGCCAGCAACACATCCCCATCACCCTTGAAGTCGGGCTCAGACATCTGACAAGGGCTTCGCAGCTTGCATACAGGTAACAGGATGTTGACTAAGAGGACAGGGACCTCAGTGAGACACTGCCCAGACACTGCCAGTGAGACACTGCCAGTGCACGGGTGTAGCAGTGGCCAAGGGCTCAGTGTCAGTGCCGTAGGATTGGCTGTCATCTTGCACTCAGCAGCAGCCGAAAGGAGATCGGTCATTAGTGCCGCTGAGGGGTAAAACTTGGTCACAGTTCTTGGTTATGTAGGTGCCCGGCCTAGTTCCTTAGCAATGCAGGAGATTTGATGGACCCTTTTATATTTTAATGAATTTATGTTTTACTTAAAAGAACTACAATCAGTTTGTGGGTTTTAATTATATGTTGACATAGTCAACAAACTAAACATTTGAGTAGAGACCTGAATCAAAGCATTCAAATTAAGAGCAAAACTATGAAAAGCAAATTATTTATGTTTTAAAGTAAAATTGAGGTAGGTTAGAACACAGTGCTGTTAAAGTTTAAAAAAACATTATATTTACAACATAATTTTATTAAATATTATTAATCATGATAATCACAATTTTTTAGGGTGAATTTTTCTTCTAGGTTATAAATAATAAATAAATTTAGATTAAGTATACTTCCACTTATTTCCTTATTGTCAGTTTCTTTATATAAAAAATGATGGGAATATTAAAGAATTATTGGGAATAGGTAATGAAGTTAAGTTTGAAAATGTTTTTAAATATTATTTATCTCCAATTAAGTGTCAGAAAGCTTTAGTATCTAACAAACAGAATAAATTACAAAAAAAGATCAATATAGAAAAAATCTGAAATTCAAATTTATCTATTACATATTGAATGCAATTTTACTCCTTTGTTCCATAGTTTTCTTTACTGCCACGAGCCTCAAATCTGTTTTAGCATGATCTCGTATGATCTTAACAGGGGAAAACTACTATAAGAGTAAAAATTTTATTTTGTATTTGCTGAAAATTTCTGCCTAATGAGAACTAACTTAAACCACTTTTATTAGTCACAGAAACAGAATGAATAATTGCTCACATAGCATACATTCACCAAGAGCTGGGTAACTCATTGTAATGAATGTCAGACTGATATTTAATAGGATTTATGTCAAAGGAGGAAAATGATGAGAAGTCCAATTAAGGCAGATCTGACCATAATACATTCTGTACTTTCCAGCACACTTCACTTTTAATTTAGTGGAAGTACCTTACAGAAACAAGATGGAGTAAACTACAATCTATCTTTTTTGATAATGTAGATTTTGATAATAAAAAGGATGCATCCTGTATTACCAGAAACTACGCTAACCAAGTGGTTTTTTATAAAAGAAATAACCTTTTCTTAGTATGACATATTTATGCATGCATATATATAATGGGGTGGGGGAGAGAAGAGGGAGAGAGACACACATACCCTTAGCTAACTGCAAATCTAAAATTCAGAAAGCTATGCATCAAGGTTTTTTCTGTTAAAATTTCACTTTTTAGAAAAGCCTGAGATGAACAATCTCTAGGCTATTTATAACCTTTTTTGAAAAAAAAATCCATTAATTGTGGTTGTTCACATATTTTACAGCAGAAATAATAATGAGTTTGATGGCAGGTTATTGCCACAAATCTCTCTGGCAACATTAGCCATTATATAGTATTTGCAATACATCTCCTGTTTAAAGGTTTTTTAAAAATGGAATTCTAAAGCACACTTTCCTCAGAGAATTTAGATGAGGATTGTCAATCTGTACTTTTAAACCAAAATTTATTGGTACACATAATTGAAAAGGCTAGATGTAGGGTGGGCTTCAGCAGTTTGATCAGTGGCACCCAAGTGCTAAATCCCTGCTAGGATTTCCAGGGCTCTGTTCCTTTCTAGTGCCTTTTCAGGCTGCCTCCAGGAGCAGCAGATGTCTGTGGTAGTCATGGAGATAGGTATGTCTACATGGAGCAGCAGTGTTTTTTGGTCCCACATACTAGACAGGGTTCTGAGTTTCACTCTGGGTTGAGCAAGGTAGTTTATATACTTGGATTGGGGATGGGATGTACTAATTAATTAAGCCTCTGACATGTGCTCTACTTTTACAAATAAGGTAAAGCCAATTTCCTAAAACCACCAGATTTTGCAAGATAAAATTGTGGACTATTACAAAGAGACAAGAGAGATATTGAGTTTGGGAAGTCAGTCAACATTTTCACAATATAATCCATATTGCAGAATGGTGGAGGCTGAGGCCAAAAAACAGTCTAAATATAACAAGGGACAGACTTTTTAGGCTAGTTCCATGTGACACCAAAACCTACTCTCAACTTCTCTGAGCTGTACACAGTCTTTGTTTTCTGACTTATTAATCTTTGATCTTCTTTGACTGACTCTCTCTTCACTGAGTTTCCAGTATAGGTAAAACTTTAGTTTCCAACTACATTTCTGAAATATATGCATTTATTTTTGAAATGTTTTCAATGCCTTGAAATATAAAACTAATTTGCTTTTACAAACAAGCTCTGATAGAGTTCAGAAATCTTACTGATGGCATAGTAATATGATTAGGAAATCTCAAATGCAGTAACACAATTAAAGTACGGACAAATTCTGTAGGAATACATCATAAGCAAAGAAAGCACATGAGAATAGTTTTTCATACAAGTGAATATTAAGTTTTGTATGGAAACAACTCTTTTCATTTGTAAAACTGTTATACTGAGAAAATAAATGTGCTGAAATAATATTAAAATGAATTTGATATATCATTCTGATTATCCATTTAAGAACTATTTAGCAATATTAAAAATTAACAACTTTGGTATATGTAAGAGATGTACATTGGCATCATTGAAAGCTACATACAATTACAGTGCTGTATAGCAATGACAAAAAGAGAAAATAGTTAAATATCTTCTAGTGATAGCTTAAGTCTCTTGACAGTATAAACAAATATTGTACCTAAAAACATTTGATTTCAAATAAGACTTTCATACTACTATTATTGAGGATAACATAGTTTGCTATGCAGCATATTTTAATGGAATATTAGAGATAGTTTTATGAAATATAGAGATCATTTAGTCCAGATCTTCAATCATCATAGTTTTTTGTTTGTCTGTTTGTTTGTTTCATTAGAAGAGATCCAAAGAAGCTAAATGACAAGCCCAGGCCCCCAGAGTGCCCCAGTAGCCTCTGGGACCCAGCACACTGCTCTCTCGGGAATGCCACTGCATTTTCCTTCCTTGATTTATGAAAATTGATCTCGAGCTCTGGAAGGAAAATTTGTTACCATGGGGTACCTGATGGTTTATGGACAGTTTACAGAAAGTGGTTCCTGGGTGAAGCAGCTAGGGAGCTCTAATGATAACCTAGACTATAATCTTGCTACACTTGAGGAGGTGATGTAAGCCACTTGAGGAAGTGCTTACATCACATCAGTTCTTAGTTTTCTCATATGAAAAATGTCACTATGTAATACAGACTCAAACAAGGTTAATTAAGATAGCTTAATTAGCAAAGTTGCATTCATTATGTTATCTGCAAGGTGTTATCCTTTGGACAATAATTTCAGCATCCCCCTCATTCTTCACATTCATTATCTCCTTTTTTTGACAATTTTTTTATGGATATACAAGTCACATAAAGTATAAGTACCTCTAGTGCAAAAGTTTATAACCTTCTTACATGCTTGATAATATTTGAGAGGCTTATGTGCGTTTCATCCATATACAAAAATGCTGAGTTAGGACATAATATAATACCCATTTTGTTCATAAGTAAACTGATTACATAGAGGTTAAATGACACATAGCAAGGCATTTCAGAACCTGGATTCAAACTTGAGAAGAATGTCATTTTTAGTACAATGTCTTTAGCCATACTACTAAGTTTCACTGTCTTCCAGATAAGTCATTAGTAAACATTTTCAGAAAAAATAAATAGTATTTAAATGTATATTTTTCAGTAACTTTCCAAGGCTATAGGAGTTTCAGATATGGTGTTTAAGCATTTTCATGCATAAGTCCAGTATGAATGGTTACTTATTTGCATTCAAATGCCTCTTCAAGCAGCCTCAAATTCCTTTCAGAGCTGAATGGAGTATAAATAAATTAGAGATTAAAGGTTTTAGAAATTACTTAGGAGGAAAGGAAATAGAAATAATCAAATGAAAAAGAATTATTCATTAAACAAAATTGAAAAGAATGTGGCAATAGAGACACGGGTTATAACCAGTCATGCTGTCTATATGAAATATATGATTTTCCATATTTATTAATAATTAATGATAGTCTTAGACATGAGCAGCAAGTTAGAGCCCCAGCAAGATTTCTTTCCCCTGGATATTTAGTTTCAAACCAGAAGCTGGAAGACAAGAACTGCTAAATGGAACTTGGAGTCTGATGAGTAATACATTAGAAATGATGATACAGAAGAAAACCAGGAATGTGTCCCAACAGAATGAGTATGTGTTGAAGTTCCAGTCAAGAGAGCAGCGCAGGTAAATGCAGTACTCGCCTCCTCCCACAACCACATCAAAACTACAAACAAACTAAAAACAACCATCATTTAGAACCTCCTCAGATCAAGCTGAACAGAAGTCCTACAACTGAGAATATAAAGAAGAAGCCTCATTGAGACTAGTAGGATGGGTAGAGGTGCCGAACAGGCTGGTCCCACATCTACACGTGGCACATATATATCTGGAAGGGTATCTCGACGGTGGAGGTTCTCCCCTGAAAAACAAGGGGTCTCAGTCCCACACCTCAGTCCAGGCTTGCAATGCCGGGAAGAAAATTCCTCATAACACCTGGCTGTAAAAACCAACAGGGATTATGGGTGGTGAGACAGAAGGCTTCTGGAGTCTCAGGTGTGCCTCTAAAAGGGCCCACACAAGGGCCCACACATGGACTTACACAGACTCACTTGCTCTGAGCTCCAGCACTGGGGCAGCTGCTCAAAGGTCACCAGGGACATACAGGGAGGAAGTGAATCATCTGGCATTGGGATGAGAGCTAGAGGGGCAGCTTTCTTCCAGACAGAAGTACTGGTACAGGCCATTGTTCTTTTGATTAGCTTTCTCTCCATAGAGCTGATAGGCAGACACCATGTCTGTGCCTCCATCAACCTGGCTAACACTGTTTGCCTCACCATGGTGATACTCTGAAAAGCCACTCTACCCAACTTGCAGGCCCACCCAAACAATTTCCAGTGGCTTTGCCATACAAATGATTTGTCTTGGCTCATGCTTTGGACTTTCTTAAAAGATCTCAAACAAGCAGCTTTTGGTCTCAGTCTGTCCCATACCTCTCAATTAAGTGAGCCTGGCACTAGCAGCACTGGCCTTGCTTCACAGCTTGACCCCCTTGCTTCACAGCTTGACTGCCTCTTAGGTACCTCCAAGCCAGTACAAGTAGTAGCAGATCACTTTGAAGCAGATGGCCCAGACAGGGCACAGGTGGTGAATGAGCTTTGCCTGCATCTCCTGGGAGGCCTCAGAGACAATGCAACTGGTGAAAAGCTTCACATCACATTGAAATACCACCCAGCCACCTCCAGAAACAACACACTCAAGGGGTGAACTCAACAGGCACAAGAGCCCTGATAAATTAAGTCCTGCAGCATGGGGTAAGCTCCTGAACAGCTGATCCTCCATGGTAGTTGCATCCAATCTTCACAGCCAGTCCTTGTAGCTGATTGGCCTGGGGGTAAATCCCTTACACCGAGGTGCCTACAAAATGAAGGTTTAACTACAACAGGAAGGTATACACAGTCCACATGGGGAACACACCTGGAGTACTCAGCTCAGGTGATTGGGAAGGCTATGCCACTGGACACTATAGGATACTCACTGCATAAGACCAGTCTACCAAACCCAGGACATCTAGTAACTTTACCTAATACATAGAAAAAAAACACAAGGAGAGTACCAAAAGGAGGAGACAAAATATATATACCCAAAAGAAAAAATAGAACTAAAAAAGAAAAAAAACTAAACATAATGGAAACAAATAATCTACCAGTTGCAGAGTTCAAAACACTACTTACAAGGATGCTCAATGAACTTAAAGTAGAGTGGATGAACTTAGTGGCAACTTTAACAGTGATGGGAAACATAAAAAAGGAGATGGAAACAAAAAAGAATCTGTCAGAAATAAGGAACACAGTAACTTAAATGAAGAATGCATTACAGAGAATAAACAGCAAAGCAAATGACACAGAGGATTAAATCAGCTATGTGGAAGGTAAGGAAGTATAAAACACCAAATCAGAATAGCAAAAAGAAAAAAGAATCCAAAAACAGAACAGTATAAGGAGCATCTGGGACAGCTTTAGGGTACCAACATTTGCAACATGGTGATGCTGGAAAGAGAAGAGGGAGAGCAAGAATTTGAAAACCTCTGTGAAAAAATAATGACAAAATTACCCTAACCTGGTGAAGGAAATAGACATATAAGTCCAGAAAACACAGAGAGTACCAAACAAAATGAATTCAAAGAGGCCCACACCAAGATCCATCATAATTAAAGTGTCAAAGGTTAAATACAAAGAGAAACCTTAAAAGCAACAGGAAAAAAGCAGTTAGTTATCAACAAGGAGTTCCTATAAGGCTGTCAGCTAATTTCTCAACAGAAACATTTCAGGCCAGAAGAGACTGGCAAGAAATATTATAGTGATGAAAAGCAAAGACACACAACTAAAATTACTCTACCTGGCAAAGCTTACTAGATAAGAGAAAGCTAATGGAGTTAGTTCATCACCACCAAACTAGTATTTTAAAAAATGTTAAAGGATCTTCTTTAAGAAGAAGAAGAAAAAAAGATAAAAATATAAATAATAAAATAGCAAAAAATATGCCTATCAATGATTACTTCAAACACAAGTGGATTCAATGCTCTAATCAAAAGACATATAGAGGTTGAATGGATAACAAAATAAGACCCTTACATATGCTGTCTACAAGAGTCTTACTTCATATCAAAAGACACATAGACTGAAAGTAAAGGGATGGAAAAAGATATTTCATGAAAATGGAAACATTAAAAACTGGGTAGTGATACTTATACCAGATAATACAGACTTTATTATCTTAAGATTTTATTTATTTACTTTTGGAGAGAAGAAAGGGAGGGAGAAAGAGAGGGAGAGAAACATCGATGGTTGCCTCTCACATACTCTTATCTGGGGACCTGGCCCACAATCCAGGCATGTGTCCTCACAGGGAAGCGAACCAGTGGCCTTTTGATTTTCAGACTGGCATTCAATCTACAAGCCAAACCAGCCAGGGCAACATAGACTTTGAAACAACAAAGGCTACAAAACAAGAGACAAAGAATGACCCAGCAATTCCACTTCTGGTTATTTATCTAAAGTAACCCAAAACATTAAATTGAAAAGACATATATGTTCATATGTTCACTTCAGCATTATTTACAATAGCCAAGGTATGGAAGCAATCTAAGTGTCCATCAGTAGATGAGTGGATAAAGAAGGGGTGCATATATGCAATGGAGTATGATTCAGCCATAAAAAGAATGAAATCTTGCTATTTGCAACTACATAGGTGGACCTAGATGGTATTGTGTTGAATGAAATAAGTCAGACAGAGGAAGACAAATGCTATTTAATTTCACTCTGTGAATCTAGAAAACAAATAAATGAAACAGAATCATACATACAGAAATCAGAATGTTGGATGACAGAGGGGATGGGGGTTGGGGGCCTGGGTGAAAAAATGAAGGGATTAAGAAGTACAAATTCATAGTTACAACATAGTTACTGGGATGTGAAGTACAGCATAGGGAATATAGTGAATAATATTGTAATAACTATGAATGGTGTCGGATGAGTATTAGATTTATTGAAGTGATCACTTAGTTATATAATACCTAAAACTAATATAATATTGCATATCGACTGTAATTTCAAAATAAAAAAAATATTTAAAGTAAGGAATACTATTCTTCTAATGGAAATGCCTCAAATATATAGAAAGCTATTCTTGGTATGTAATTAAATTAGGTTAAGTATACCACAGTCTCTATAATGAGGATAGGCTTGCCAATGAACCCTGGTTTTCAGAAACAAGTAAACATCGCTTCCCCGAGTTTCAGTGCCTCAGAAAGTAGGAAGTGTCAGTGCAGGTTGACAACTGTCAAGCTACATTCACCTTCTCCTGCCCCACGTAATACCAATACTTTACTGAGCAATTTTCACTGTGTTGCTACACTATCTTGAGACAAATGATAGGTCATCTGTCAGCAACTGAAACAGCTATATGGATGAAGAGTTGTTGCAATAAATGGATTTGCTGTTGGACAATTGCTGGGAACTTTTGAAATTTCAAATAGTTCAAGGTTGAGCATAATACTTTCAGTCCTGAGAATCAGTATTCCTCCATCCTTTACCCAAAAGATTCAACATATAAGTTTTATATTGCTAAAGTTTATAAATATCTACCAAATACAATTCAACTAACGTGCTAATGCTGACTATATTAAATTCAGTATTTAGTACATTGGTGACCAGGAATGACTAATATGAGTTTAAGTTTTAATGACCGAGAAATAAGGCAAGTACAAATTGACTCTAGAGAAACCTAATCACAAGAAGAGGGTAAGGGAGAACATTAATTTTTCTAATTAAAAGTATTTAGTCAATTTACTTTGACCAAAGCTATAAAGTTATAGCTTTTAATCAATATTTATACTATATTAATACTCTTTTTAGAAAGATTTATTACTTTAATAATATCACTTGGCAAATTTTTAAGGCCTCTTTACTTAATGTGTCAAATAGTTTCTACATATGGAGATTATGTATATCCTTAATTTTGAGGGCCCATATACCAAAAAAGTAAATTTGTTTTCAGTTAATGCTGTTAAACTAATCACTAACTTGATGGGGCATTTCATTTACATTCCTATATGTCTTTAGAATGAATTGAAACCAAGAATAAGATGGTTTTCCTTTGACCTAACATATCAGGGTGTGATCTTAAGTCATAATAAATATCTAGATGTTTCTAAAGTGGCATTAACACATTTCACTGATAACCTACATTTGAGGCAATGGAATATGTGGGATGGAAGAGGTTTGCAAATACCAGGCCTTTTTGAGTTCAAGGAGAAAACTATGAAGTTCTTTATTATTCTTGATAGAATCTATCAGGAATCTTATATGCCTTTCTTTTTATTAACAACACCTAAGGTTTCATCTCATAAAATGTTACCAAAAAAGTCTAAGATAATAAAAAATTAAAAATACATTATAGTATGTGGTACTTAACATTTTTCAAGGACTTTATGATATATTTTATTTTATGTGGCTCAACTATTCTGTAGAGTACAGAAGACAAGTATTACTATTAGTTTCAAGGAAGAATATAGAGCAAAGAATGTGTTCAGTGGTATTTCATATGAGGATTAATATTTTGAAATTCTTGGGTCAGAAACAATACAGATATTCATGTTTTTAAATGTTTGTAGTTTCTGGTGTGTATTAGGTGAGATGAAGAAGACTCAAAGGTGAAAAATTCCTAAAAGATTTAAATAAAATAAATTAGTTTAAGTAATCTCCATATAAAAATTCTGTGCACCTGCCAGTGTATCGTAGCACCAATTTGCATTTACATATTTTAAACACCTAATTTTCTTCATCAGTGGTTTTTCTTTTTTCATTTTTTTGTCTTTTAATGATGAAGTAGGAGTTTTTGGTATGGAAGCAATTTCTAGCTGAAAATTTTAAAACCAGTAATTTTTGAAGAACAAAAGAAAAATCCTATCTAAAACAGAAGATTCATCCAAAACTTTGCTTTATGACTTGAAAAACAGATTAGTGGTAATTTTTTCAATTCATGTTATAAAACAAGAGAAAATAAATACTTTGAATGCATTCTTAAATCATCATTACTTCAATTTTTAAACTTTTCACTTATAAGCTTTATCTTTTACAATGACAAATAATCTACTCTGTGTGCACAAAACACATTAATCATAATGCATGCAATTGAAAGTTTTATTCTTTCTCCTGGCTTTCATTTTCTTTTTTTTTAATTAGTTGATTAGTTTATAGGCCTGACTCTTTTGTGTCTTAGCTAATTATTTTTATTTTTGTGTATGTCACAAACATCTTTTTGAAATAGAAATTCTATAAGTCTATCATTTGAATTAAATATTTTAATTTTTCCTTTTCTCTTGAGCTTTATTTTCATTTAAAGTCTGAAAAATCAGAGTGGTTTAAAACTTCAGATTCTTAATTCACACACATATAGGGTCTTCAAACATTACCACTGAGCTCTCTCAAATGAGTTTTGAGAAAGAAGCAAATATTTGATAACAGAAATGGGAAAAAAAGTTAAATGTAAGAATACCATTATTAACTATGCTAAACGTAATCCACAATTGTTAAAATTTAAGTTTTAATTCTGTCATTGCTCCCGATTCTTCCCATGATTCACTCAGTCACTCAGAGACCACACACCATCTCCCTTGAGAAGATATCACATTGCCTAATGAAATGAGAAAGTGTATTTAAAGAACGGACTGTCCAAATTTTAACCAGGGAAGCTGGCAGCTCACTCTGTGTAATGATGTTAATAGCCATAGTTCTTTATTTCTATTTTTAAAATGCCTTTTTATAGCAACTACTATCTGGATGTCATCTGCTAGTAGATTTTTAACACTAATTATTTTAGATACCATTTTTTAAAATCCATATACTCTGATAGAAAAATTTTAAAGAAGTATGAAAAAAAAGTAGGAGGGAGATCCTTTTCCATCTCAATCTATCACTCAAACATACCAGCAATCACGTCACTTGCTAAAACCCAGTAGCTAAAATGGCCCAGTACGAGGAATAAAAGGAAACACCTAAGGCACAAAGAAATCATCTAGAAAAAAATTAGAATAAGACTAACACTGACTTTCTCATATAAAATACAGTGCTTTAGGAGAGAGTGAAACATTATTCCAAAGATCAGGAAAAATATATTCAAATCCTAAATTCAAAATCCATTTAGTTATGGGAAGAAATCAAAATACGTATGTTCAATATGCATAAAGTAAAAACATTTACTTCTAAAGCATTCTGGTTTAGCAAATTCCTCACAAACATACTGTATCAAAAGAAGTACCGGTAAGTAAAACATGAAAGTGGAAGATAGGAGATTCAGGAAATTTTGACTTCACTTAAACAGAGCAGTAAAGCGACATCCTAGGATGAGCTTTAGGTATCAGACCTAAAATTAGTCATTATACTTTTGTAGAAGTAAGATGATGAGCACATGGAGGGAGACCTAGGGGTAAAAAGGCTTCATGAAAACAGGTGATATGACATATCACTTGGATATAATTAATAATAAAATATAGCCAAATTGTACAATTTAAAAAGGTATATACAATAAAAATTTTAGAAAAATAAAAATACTGCATAAATAAGGAAATGCAATACTCTCTCAGTTACCTTTTGCAGGATTAAAAAAAAAAATAGCCCTGGTCAGTGTGGCTCAGTAAGTTCAAGCATGACCTGTAACACTCTGTAACAGAAAGGCTGTGGGTTCAATTCCCAGTCAGGGAACATACATAAGTTGTGTGTTTGACCCCCAGGCCAGGAGTGTATGGAAGGCAGTAACCAATCGATGATTCTCTCTTCTGTCGATGTTTCTCTTTTTCCCTTCCTCTCTCTCTAAGAGCAATGAAAAAAAATCCATTAGATGATAATAAATAATTTTAAAAGTCAATAAAATTAAACAGTAAATATCAAGTCATATTTGAAAAGGGAATGAGCAATACTTAAGAAGGAAAAGCTAGTCTATTATTATATTCAATAAGTGGTGTGGGGAAAATGGATATCTACATACAAAATAATGAACATGGACTTATATCATTCATAACAAGAAACTCAAAATGAAAAAATCACTTATGAGGATCTCGGGTGCACGACATTGTGGATGGGAGAAAGACATTCACACGGACTACTGAGTCCTATGGAGGAAAAGGGCGAGCAGCTTCACTCTCAAGGGGAGCAAAAAAGATGCAGCCTCCGCCATGACAGGCCTTTATTTCTATCTCTGGGCAGGTTACACGATGGTCCTCATTTACTATGCACAGGTCCACTTTTGGTGGTTACCTTTTACAGAAAACAAAGGAGCCAATGCTGCTAATCACATCACAGAAGAAGGATATTTGCAAATGAAAAAAGGAAAAGTAGTTGAACAGGTTACACTCATCCTTGGAAGGTTTAGCATGGGTTTTGGGAAGTTACAGTAAGCACTTGCTATCTCAGTTCAGGGTGAGGGAGTTTTTAGCTAAAAGCAAGTCTCAAAGTGGCCTAGGCACATTGCAGGCCTGATTCCCCACAGGAGAACCTATCTGTGGGTGTGGGTCCTGTGCATCTCCGAGTGGGAGCTGGGCAGAATAGTCTCCTATAGACTTAAATATAAGACATGAAAGTATAAAACTTCTAAACAGAAATACAGGGAAAAATGCCTTTGCCTTTGGTCTTGGCAACTATTTTTTTTATATATAACAGCAAAACACAAACATAAAAAGCAAAATTAAACAAGTAGGACTACATGAAACCAAAAAACTATACACACACACAAAGAAACAATTAACAAAATAAAAAGGTCACCAAGATAAAACAGATTTATGAAAAGGAGCTCAACATCATTAATCATCATGAAAATGCAAATTAAAACCACAATGAGATATTAATTCATACCTGTTAGGTAGGATGGTGTTATCAAAAGGCAAAGAGATAAGTGTTGGCAAGGATGTAGAAAAAAGGGAACTCTTGTACACTATCAGTGGAAATGTAAATTGGTACAGCTTCTATGGAAAATGGTATGGAGGTTCCTCAAAATATTAAAAATACAACTACCATTACAACTAGAGATTCAGCAACTCTACTCCTTGGTTTATATCGAAAGGAAATAAAATCACTATCTGATTCAGACTCCGTCCAGGGAGGTCCCTATGTTGTGGATGAGACAGACAAATTCACACAGACTACAGGAGTCCTGTGGAGAAAAAGGGAAGGCCAGGCCACTCTCAGAGAGAGAGAGAGAGCGCGCCTCGACCCTTGCCTGGATAGTCTTTTACTGCTTTTTAATAGCATACATCAAAGAAGGTTCTCATTCATTATGCTCAGGTTTGCTTTAGGTGATTATTTTTTTTTCAGATAACTAAGGATGTTACTGATTACTTCTTCAGATTAACAAGGAAAAAATGTTGCAAATGCAAGGGAACAATGAGTGATTGGTCTGGTTACACTTCATCCTGGGGAGAATTTAGCACAGACTTTAGGAATTTACTTTAAAGATATGCAATAAACATTTGCAGCTTCAATTCAGGGTGAGGAGTTTTAGCAAAAGCAAGCCTCAGACCAGTCTAGGTATAATGCAGGCCTGGTTTGCCTCAGGAAAGCTGATCTGTGGGTTTGGCTCCTGTGTGCCAACTTGAGCCTACAGGTTTTCCGATAGGGCTAGGCTACATTTGCCATTGCCAGGTGAATCAGTTCCCTATCCTGAAGGGATATTTGCACCCCATACTTACTGCAATATTATTTACAACAGCCAAGACATGAAAACAATCTGTGTGTCCATCTATAGATAAATGAATAAAGAAAATGTGATTTACATGTACACACACACAATGAAATATTACTCAACCATAAGAAAGAATAAACTCTTACCATTTACGATGGCATGAATGGACTTTGAGGTCATCATGTTAGTGTAGTAAGTCAGAGAAAGATAAATGCTATGATTTCATTTACATGTGAAAACTAAAAGAGCCAAACTCATAGAAACAAGAGTAAATTGGTGGTTGTCAGGGACTGTCGGTTGGGGAAATGGAAAGATGTCATTGAAATGGTACAAACTGCTAGTTATAAGAAGAGTATATTCTGGTTATCTAATATACATCATGGTGACTAAGGTTAACAATACTGTATTGTATGCTTGAAAGTTGCCGAGAGAGTAGCTCTTCATTATTCACATTACATGCACACAGAAAGTAATTAATTGAGGTGATAGACATTTTAACTAGCTCGATTAAACAATAGTAGTGATTTCATAATATATCACATTGTACCTTTAAAACTTATACATTATATGTCAATTATCTCAATAAAACTGGAAAAAATTGGAAACCTGGAGGCAGGTAGCAGCAGTAGTATAATTTTTGGGTGGGAGAATTAGTGGCTACTAATTTTTAAGTGAAATTAAAGAGACATAATAGAATTCTAACATTTATTACACCAAATTCCATATTAGATATTGGTACAGCCTTTGGCCAGAAAGTACTTAGGGAAATAGACAATTCATTGTCCCATTTTTGCTATCAGCCATATCCTTTATTTTGATGCATTCAATAAAGTGTCTTGTCAAGTGGTCATATCCTTGTATGAAGGCTTTCCTGATCGGTGGGTGCAGAGTGTTCAGTCTCTCGGGTTGGGATGGACTCAAGTACTGATTTTAAGAACTGTTTTCATCAAGTTTATTTCATAGCACCAGCTATTTCAGTTTCTATTTGCTATGCACAGATCTTTGCAAATTCTAGCCCTCCAGGAGGTAGAACTCTCCTACAGCTCTGGCTAACTACAGCTGCTCATAAATAACAAGAAGTGTATGAATCTAAATGCTTGCTGTTGTAGGAGGGCTTATATAAGATTTCCTGGCTCCTGGTGGATAGAACAATCTTCCAAGTTGAGGAGAGAATCATGTTCCTTCTTTCCACTTTATCCAGCCACAATTTACATAGGAATCATTTGCTCTATAATCTCTCTTGTAGTTGGGGTTAAGAAAGTCATCATTTTACTTTCTGTGAATTTTTACAGTGCAAATGAGTGTTTCAAGAATATTTACAATCCATTAACCTAACATCGACCTCTTCTAAAGGTCCTGGAATATCTAAAGATCATAGTCATTTTCAAATAAGAAAATGATTATCCTTAAAATTTTAAAATAAGTCATACAGAAAGAAACACAAAATATACTCTGAATATATTTAAAATTTCATTTAATCCATTGTTTATTTTATTATTTTGTCTCATTTTTATTTCAGGTTTGCAAGGACTGATTTCTTGGTTTTCTAGTGAGTGCTATTCAATCTACCAGCCATCTTTACTTCAGTACAAACATTATCTCTCTCTCTCTCTCTCTGTATATATAAATATACATAGTATACATCTATGTATATATATATACATAGTATACATAGTGTGTGTGTGTGTGTGTGTGTGTGTGTGTATAGAGAGAGAGAATTCACTCTTTAGAAAATACATACATTTAAACAGCTAATAGTTTCTAGTGTGCTATTCTTGATCCAGTCATGAATTTTGAGATCACTGTTTGGAGGGTGGGAGACAAATATAGAATAACACATTTTTACATTACAATGTGATGTATTATCATAGAAACACATTCAGAGAGCTGCAGGTATCCAGAGGAGGAAGTACCTAACAGCTAAGCACATGTGGAAAAGAGGATAAAACTGTGCTTTTGATTTTATAGTATCTATGAAGTGGGCTATAACATTGAGGCACACAACTCTCTTTTCAAGATAGCAAAAAAGAAAGAAACAGAATGCAATACTGTTAAACAGCGATTTTCAACTTTTTCCATCTCATGGCACACATATACAAATTACTAAAATTCTGCAGCACACTAAAAAAATTTCATAATGTATTTTTGACAATCTGATGTAAAAGAAAAAGTATAATTTTGATTAATTCACACCAGATGGCTATTGCTGTGTTGGCTGTTGTCATTTTTTATTTGACAATCTAAGGGAAAAGAGATTAGTGCCCCTGATTAAATAGTGAGGCATTGCATGTTTTAAAAATTCTTGTGGCACACTGGTTGAAAATCACTGCTGTAAGGCAAGTGATATTGTCTCAATGAATGCATAAAATTGGAAAATCAACAATGAAACCAGTATCTATCAAGCTGAGAAAAATCTGCTCAACCATTTGCTCTTCAGTTCTTTCACAGAGTAGCGATCTCATGAAATTCTGGAAGGAGGGAAGCATCACTGTGTTCTCCAAAATATTTTTAAACTAAAAGGGATTACCTGAATTTTAGGTCCTGGCATCAAAGACAACAGATTAGGTGGTTTTTCAGTTACATTTTCAACCAAAATTTGAATATTGGGATGTGCAGAGAAGAGTTAATGCAGAAGGTCTTACTGCTATCCTTTGGGAAACCTGCTCACAAGGTTGGCTCTTGGCTGACATCTGGGGACTAAGGATTTTGGGAAGCTCCTTAATATTAATTGATAGCAGTGGCTTGCTTGGCCTAAATTTTTGAACAAACAATATGGTTTATGCTAAACACCTGCTTTCCTTTTGGGACTCTGAAATTAGGGTACTTGACAGGCAGGGTGTGCCAGTGTGCTCATCCCCCAGTAAAATCTCTGGGCGCTGAGTCTCTAGCAAGCTTTACATGTGTGCTCAGAAACTGTTAGTCCATGGACTTCACTGAGAGAGGATCTTTGGGAGCTGGCTCCTATTTTCCTCAAACTTCTATCCTATGAAGCTTTTCCTTTCGGTGATTTTTCTTGGTATTTGTTCACCTTAGTAGATCATAGCTGTGAATACGACTATATGTTGAGTCCTGTGAGTCCTCCTACTTAATCATCAAACCTGGGGGTGAACTCTGAGACTCCCAACAAATAAGGTGTTAAGGTATCAAATTAAAATAGTTTATTTAATATTTTGACAGTCTTTCTGAGTCTGCTAATGTAAACTTATAACACAGAAGTCTGCATGCAATAGAAGAGGAAAAAGCTCTTGCCTCACAGGACATGAAGGACTCAAACTACTGGATTTCCAATAGTAGCTTGATTTCTGGCAAAGCCAAGTATTTAAGTTAACAAGATTTTACATATATATATATATATATATATATATATATATATATCACATCAATTTATGTAAATATTATGTAGAGGCATATTTATACATTAATATATGTGTGTGTGCTATCTTTGAGCTATTAAGCCATGAAGAAAATACCATTTTGACTAAATCACAGTTAATAGAGTATAAACTCTTCAAGCATATGAATTATCACCTCTTTTAGTCCCAGTACTATTGTAAATCTACTGAATGAACTGGAACAAGTTCCTTAATTATCTTGAGTGAGTCATTCATTTCACTTGCTATATTTATGCTAAAGTGTAGGAATAGGGAATTTCTGGAAGGCCTTTCCTTCCTAAAATTCCAGTTGTTATGTGAATAAAGGGAGCCCTTGGCAGTCACTCCATTTCTGTTTGATCCTAAGGACTGAGCTGACTGTCCTAGGTGACGAGCGGTTGACCATGTATTCCTCAAAGCACAGTGTGTGTCCTACCAAAGTGTCCATTCTTTCCTGGATGAAAACTATCCCAGTTGGATGTATCAGTTTGGGTTCAGAGAGAACAACTAGAAGTATTGAGAAATAAAGCAGTTTAATTAAAGAATCATGGCTTATACATACACATATGAGAAGAGTGAGGGAGGAACAATGGGAGTGGTGGTTGGGAAAGAAGCAAGGAGGGGATGGCGAGAAGGGACATGAAGGACACCAACCCAAAGTACCGAAGGGTGGAGAAGGTACCATAGCTGTGAAGTGGGAGCTTGTCAAGAGGGCTGTGAAGCACAGTGTCTGGTCACTGTGATTTTAGAGTGGCTTCTGCTTCAGTGTCTCCCACTGACAAATTCTAATGATGAGTCATACAAGGAAGGAAATGATAGAACACTAGTTCCAGTCTTAGAAAGAGTTTTGGGACACCTACTTCACAAAAGACAGTCTAGCACAAGTTGTTTACTGGTTCTTGGGAATGTCCACAAGACTCCACACAAATAAAGATTTTTAGAAATATATGAATTTTCATTTATATTTTAAAAAATAAAATTTCAGAATATTTCACAGAATGTTAATCAGTTGTCCAGTGATATCTGTGGTATTTTCAATTTTAAGAAAAAATGGGAGAAAAGATCAATTATCTAAGATTTATTCATTTTTTAAAACAAACAATATTTTTTTAAAGGGAATCACAACATTCTTTTCTTTTTAAGATTTTATTTATTTATTTTTAGAGAGGGAAGGGAGGGAGAGAGAGAGAGAAACATCAGTGTGCGGTTGCTGGGGGCCGTGGCCTGCAACCCAGGCATGTGCCCTGACTGGGAATTGAACCTGCCACGCTTTGGTTCCCAGCCCGAGCTCAATCCACTGAGCTACACCAGCCAGGGCACAAACAATTAATATTTAATTGACCAATACAAATGCTTTAAGAAATACCAGCCTATTCTCTGTTGTACAAGACAAAATACTGGCATATTTAGATACCTTAAAATGATTTGGAAGTTTATAAAACCATTGTTACAATTCAAATGGACTGTCACTTATTCATGAAAAGTATAGTAGATTATTAACTGATATTAAGCCTCTATTAAAGTGAACAGGAATTTAGATATTCTTGCCCAGTGAAAATCTTATTTGGCACACTATTACTTTTTAATTTTTTTAGCTCTTTTCATATTTACCAGTTATAAAAATCTGCATTAAAGAATTGTGGTATCAAATTTAGGAAAATACATTTTCAAGTTCTAATTAAAATTTTAGCTTTCCATGCATGATTTATATAGGTTCTAGAGTTGTATACCTCAACATACGCTTTATTATTTTTATTAGTAGATATTAGCAGGGATGTATTCCTAGTTCTAACATTAAATTTCTCACAGTACAAAAATGTTTTAGACTGAACAATATCAGTATGCCAAATAGAACTCAAATAAAATGAGCAACTGATAATACTTGACATTGTGATTGTGTGCTGGTCAAGTTAAAAGAACAATAAATAGAAACCCATAGCCAAATGGTAACATCACTGTTCTGGCGCAAAAGCTAAGCGAAGACAGTCAAAAAGACAATCCAAAAAGGCAAATGCTTGTGCACTTTAAATAGATTGTAAAACCTTAAGTTGTCCTCTTCATTGACTTTGGTTCCTTGGTTAAATACTCCTCAGCAGCATGCATCCTTTTTTGGCTTCAGGATTCTGACACTTATTAATGCATTTCTTGGACTTTAGCTAGCTTTTTCATTAATTGGCTCATTTTCAAAGAAAGTTTGCACTTCTTGTGCTGAATGCAGTACAATTTGATGTTGCCAATATTCAGTCAATATCATAATATTTCAACTACCTAATAGTTCAAGTTCCCTAATAAGATTGTTACTTTATTCATTTTGACAGGGTTACCTAGTTAATCTGAAGGATAATCATACTAAAACACAGTAGTTTCACTAAATATTATGTGTACAAAGGAGAATGAGAAAGCATTGCAGAGGGACATTTATAACAGACAAGGGAAAAAAGAACGTATGAGGTAATATTTCCTTAAGGAGGTGACATTTACTCAGAATCTTGAAAGAGGCATGAGGTGAAGAAGAATGTGCCAAGCAGAAAAAAACAAGCTGCGAAGAATAGAGCTTTTAGAGTATGGAGCATTCAGTCAACTACAAATAAACTGAATTTGTTGGAACAATGGCAGGAGTAATGTCAGGAAATGAAACTGATTACCTAAGAGTGAAACAAATCCTGACAGGTCTTGACATTTATTGTGGGAAGTTTAATTTTTTAAATAATGGAAAACAATTTAAGGATCTTATGTAAGAATACAATTATTAGAATGTTCATGTTTTAAAGTAATTAATCTAACCACTTTACTAAGAATACATTTAAAATTAGGAAAAATGCTGAAAGGTTGTCAGATTAAGCCAAATTAGAAATATAACTTTAAATATAAACTAAAGTAAGAAGAGTAGTTTACAATAAATATTTAGAACATAAAATGCACAGAGTTTGATAGGGTTGGAAATGGGAGTGAAAAAAATAAATCTTAACTTCAGGTTTCTTGCTTGGTTGACTAGATATATCATGGTATTACCACAAAGATTCAGGTTAGGGATAGATTTGAAGAGAAGTTGAGGAGGTTTTGCTGTGATAAATTTAAAATGTCCAAGTGCCAATAAACTATTATATAAATAGGCCCAGAATTCAATAAAGTTATTCTGGAAAATGTTGATTTGTGAATTACCAATATATTGGTGAAGCAATGATAGTTCTGCATAATCAGTCTTCAACAATATATTTCATAACTTCCTGAATATACAACGACCACTTCTATGCCTATTCACAATTCAATGAACATTATAGTCCTCCTCCTCCATCAACTCATATGAATGCATATCCCATATCTACGTGCAGAGCGTTACATCTCACCACACATCAAAATTCACATCACACAGTATCACACATGACTTTCAAGACTTACATAAAACTGAGCCAATAGCACTTTTTGCTCTTAAAAATACTCTTTCTAGAAAAATAGGACCAAGTGCTTTTTTTTTCTTGTAATGTGATGTGGCTAGATTAGTTCAACTTTAAGATTACTTTTTACCACCAAATTTGGAGGTTAAATTTGAAGATAATTTTAAAAATATTGGAAGAATAATACTGTTGAATCAAATTTGAATATTTGTCCTTTTTTTCTACATTAGATTTACAGACATAATATACAGTTATAATATTCTGCACATACCAAAGTATAGATTTTGACTTACTAAAATATACAGAAAAAATATTTTTGTTATTGAATTAATGAAATCTAGATTTCTATATCAATACATTATGGATATGAATAGCTCATAGTTATCAATTATACTTTAACAATGACTGAGCACATAGTTTCCTTTTAATACAATAGACAACTGTGTATGTGCATCAGGAACTACTAGAAATGCTTTACAAATGGGTGAGAGTACTTTCATAAGTTCAGTTATCAATTCTCTATACTTTGAATTTAGGTACTATTTATTTCATAATAGGTATATAAACTCAAAGTTTACTTGGCCTTAAATCTGAAGCTTATGTTCATTAACCATTATAACAAAATAAAGAGTAATAATATATTCCTGCCAGAAAGCATATATTATTGAACAACATTATCATTCATTCAACATTATCACAGTTGCTTGATTTTGTTTTACTTAAATTATGCTCACACTCACAGATATCACTCACATATATTCACATATATTTACAACACACACACATGTACAACTATGTATGCATGCATGCTCACATTTATGTAGACTTTTTCTCATACACTCATGCACACACTCACGTACACTCACTCACACACACAATTTGGATTTCTTTCCCTCTTGCTGCTGTGCTGCTGCACAAAACTTACATATTTAAGACTTATGGAAAAGTGTCTCAATAATGAATATTTATCAAATGGAAATAGCTACTGCCCTATTCTTGAATCTTTTCTTGTTTTTCCTCCTCTGCTCCTCCTCCTCTTGCTTCTTCGTCTCCTCCTCCTCTTCCTCTTCTTCCTCCTTCTTACTTTTATTAGTCTTTATTTTATGCTGAATTTACTCACGGTCATAAGATTTTGTTTCTTTAGTTTCTTCTGGAATATCTTTTTCTGTTGTGCAACTTCTTCTTCTGGTTTAGAAACAATCTGCTCTTTTTCATTGAGGATCATTTCAATGTAGCAAGAGGACCTCATCTATGGCTTAAGCTGCCCATAAGCTCTGAAAGTTCTGTGCTGCATCTTGGGAGCTCTGTTTACCTGATGTGTTCAATGACAAGAGAATCTACATCTAAATCCTTAAGTTCAGCATTACTCTCTGAATTCTTAAGCATGTGCAGCAATAATTCAGCAGTCTTTTTTAAAGTATATTTTATTGATAATGCTATTATACTTGTCCCATTTTTTTCTCCCCTTCCTCTCTCTCTGCCCTGTACCCCCTTCCCTCAAACATTTCCCCCACTTAGTTCATGTCCATGGGTCATACATATAAGTTCTTTGGCTTCTCCATTTCCTATACTATTTTTAACCTCCCCCTGTCTATTTTTTTAAAGATTTTATTTATTTATTTTTAGAGAGGGAAGGGAGAGAGAAACATCAATGTGTGGTTGCTGGGGGCCATGGCCTGTAACCCAGGCATGTGCCCTGACTGGGAATTGAACCTGCAATGCTTTGGTTCGCAGCTCAATCCACTGAGCTATGCCAGCCAGGGCTCCCCCTGTCTATTTTGTACCTACTAATTATCCTTATTCCCTGTACCTTTTCTCATATCCCTCTCCCCTCTCCCTGCTGATAACCCTTCACGTGATGTCCATTTCTGTGATTCTGTTCCTGTTCTAGTTATTTGCTTAGTTTGTGTTTGTTTTTGTTTTAGGTTCAGTTATTGATAGTTGCGAGTTTGTTGTCATTTTACTGTTCATAGTTTTTATCTTTTTCTTAGATAAGTCCCTTTAACATTTCATATAATGAGTCTTGGTGATGATGAACTCCTTTGACTTACCTTTGCTTGGAAGTACTTTATCTGCCCTTCCATTCTAAATGATAGCTTTGCTGGATAGAGTGATCTTGGATATAGATCCTTGCCTTTCATGACTTCAAATACTTCTTTCTAGCCCCTCCTTGCCTGCAAGGTTTCTTTTGAGAAATCGGCTGATAGTCTTACGGGAACTCCTTTGTAGGTAACTGTCTCTTTTTCTCTCGCTGCCTTTAAAATTATCTCCTTATCTTTAATCTTGGGTAATGCAATTATGGTGTGTCTTTGTGTGCTCTTCTTTGGGTCCAACTTTTTTAGAACTCTGAGCTTCCTAGATTTGTAAGTCTATTTCCTTCACCAGATTGGGGAAGTTTTCTTTTATTATTTTTTCAAATAAGTTTTCAATTTCTTTCTCTTCCTCTTCTCCTTCTGGCATCCATATGATTTGGATGTTGGAATGTTTAAAATTGTCCTAGAGGTTCCTAAGCCTCTCCTCATTTTTTTGAATTCTTTTTTCTTCATTCTGTTCTGGTTGAATGTTTATTTCTTCCTTTTGTTCCAAATTGTTTATTTGAGTCCCAGTTTCCTTCCCTTCTCTGTTGGTTCCCTGTATACTTTTCTTTATTTTGCTTTGTATAGCTTTCACTTCTTTCTTTATTTTGTGTCCATACTCAATCATTTCTGTGAGCATCCTGATCACCAATGTTTTGATCTCTACATCTGATTGGTTGCTTATTTCTCTTTCTGGAGTTTTGGTTTGTTCTTTCATTTGGGTCATATTTCTTTGTCTCAGCACACCTATTAAGCGGTGGAGCCTTAGGCATTGGCCAGGGCTGGGCAACTCACTTCGATGCATGTGAAGGTGTATGTGGAGGAGGGGTGACAGAGGGAATAATGCTACTTGCTGGGCTCTTGCTCCGCTTTCAGAAGAGGGTAGTTTGTACTGCCACTGCAACAACCCCCACAGATTTTTACAGACAGAATTTCTGAGGCTTTACTTATCATGTGCTTGAACCCTGGGTTGTGCAATCCACCTGGCTCCCTAGTTGTTCTCTTGGCTTATCCACATGTGAGTATGGGGCTGCCAAGTCCTCCAGCACCCTCACCCACCCAGTCCACCACCTGTAGCCTTGTCACATCCTCTACACACCTACTTCCTATCTCTTCCCCTCCTACAAGTCTGGGTGAATATTTCTTCTTTAATTCCTTGGTAGTTGTACTTCTGTGAAGTTTGATTTCCTGGCAGTTCTGGCCATTTTTTTAAAATGGTTGTTTTCCTTCTTTTGCCTGTATGTGGAGGGGAGGTATATCTACCTACATCTCCATCTTCACCAGAACTCTAAAATATTCAGCACTCTTTTGGGGCCACTGACCCTGTGTGCAGCCCTAGTGTCTGGCCTCCACCATTACCAACTCCACCATTGCAATGACAGCATGGCACACATTGCTTCTGTAGGTGACATCTTTCAGATACTCGGTGGCTTTTCAGATATTCATATCCTTGATGGTGTGGACAGTTTCTCAAGTGTTATTAAATTAAACAGGAAGATTTGAACCCCTTGATTTGCATGAAATTGTGGAGTTTTCTGGGTCAAGTGTATACCAAGCCATTTTTAGAAGTCACCTCTGACTGCTTTCAGGAAGAGTCTTGAATCTTCTCCAGGCAAAATGGACTTGACAACTTCAAAAAAAAGTGAATGACCCCTTAAGCTTTTTATAAATGTTCGATAAAGACCAAATGCTTCACAAATAGTCTTTGTTTCAATTTCAGAATCTAGCTTTACCTCTCTCAGGATTATACAATCCAAGTGACCACAAAGTAAAAGGTGCTTTGAGCCCAAAATTTATGTCCATAAAGCATTTTCTTAACACTCTGCAGAAAACCTCTCTCATCAAATAAGCTTAATGTACATGAGGATGCCAAAGAAGCTATTGATTTATAACATTTCTCTTCAAGGAATTTCTGTTTTTCTTCCCTCCTCCTACTGAAGTTCATTCTCTTTGTTTCCAGGTAAGGTATAAAAGAAGTAAGAAATACATTCTACAACAATTAATTGTACTTTATAACAAAGTCTTTCAGATGTTTTTCCATAATTTTATCCTCAGAATATTCTTTCCTATAGATTTTATTATTATCCAATAAAGAAAATTGAGATGCCAGAGGTGTATTCTGGCCAACATCACACAGCTGTTAAGTGACATTTTTGCCATATGAAATAAATCTCTTCTTTCTAAATTGAGAGGGATTTTTATAACCTCAGAGAGAGGATATGCACCAAGCACATTTTCTCTTTTTTAACATTTGTGCACATATATTTTCATTAATAAAATTTATTAGGTAATATTGGTTAACAAGATTATATAGGTTTCACAAGCACATTTTTGTGATGCATCATCTGTATATTGCACTGTGTCCACCACCCAAAATTAAATCCTTTTTCCTCACCATATATTTGACCTCCTTTACCCTTTACTCCCTCTCACCCCCCTTCCGTCTGGTAACCACCGTACTATTGTCTGTATCTATCAGTTTTTTTCTTTTTTCTTGTTTGCTCATTTGTTGCTTTCAGTTTTATATCCCAAATATGAGAGAAATCATATGGTTTTTAACTTCTTCTGAATTATTTTCATTTAGCATGATATTCTTAAAATCTATCTGTGTTGTTGCAAAAAATTCATATACTTCACATAATTTCAAAGCTGTTTAAATGTAGAAACCTAAACCCATTCCCCAGTGGTTTCAGTATATTCTGTCCTAACTAGCTTCACTCCCTGGGAAGAGTCATTAATCTTGGGAAGACAATGCAGAGTTAGTTGCAACGTGAGAGGTCAATTTCAATTTAATGCTGCCTTTTGGACCCTGCACTCTTTTGTTTTTTGATGTGAGGATTGTACGGAAAACAAATGTGTCCCTTTCACATCTGACTTCTCTACAGACACAGTACTGTCCCCTGTTAGTGACCAAACATCAGGCCTCTTACTGCATCCTTTAGCTGTTCCAAACGACAGCTTCCTATTAATTTTAGGTCTTTTTGTACCTCTCAAAATGACTTTTTTCTACATTACATAACTTAATCTATATTTCCAATCAGAATATCCCATTCATACCATCTCAATTTGTTAAAAATTTATATAGCCATTTTTATTTAATGTTAAAACACAAGGGGAGGAACTTTATAGAAATTCATTAAAAAACACCCCATGATCTTTAAAATATATATTTGTAATAAAAATCAGTCTAAATTTATGCTTGCCTGTATCAGTGGAATAATTCTTGTTGGTGCTTCAAGAGGTTTCTTACCATTAGTGATCTTAGGTACAGCTGTTTCATGATCAGTCTAAGCCATTTAAAACATTGTTTCAGGGAATTGCTTCAAGTCCTATTTGAATTTGCATGTTTTATCTTATCAAACTGTACCATCACCTTAGACCAGGGGTGTCAACTCATCTTCACCAGGTGCCACATCAGCCTCGAGGTTGCCTTGAAAGGGCCAAATGAAATTTTAGGACTAAAAATGTAACTACTCCTTCACAGTTAAGTGAGAGTTTGGCACTGCTGCAGGCCGGTCGGGATAAAACAAGGTGGAAGGCCAGATTCAGCCCACGGGCCTTGTGTTTGCTGCCTGTGCCTTAGACACTTTCCTTCAGAATCAGTTCCTACTCTCTCCCTCCTCCTGTAGATTTAAAGATTCAGACTGATCCTTGTTTTATAAATTCATTTTAGCATGTCAAAGCAAAAAACTCAGGTTCTTGCTGTCTCAGGACTACCAGGGTTCATACTAACATATCCCTTCCCTAGACCCAGTTCCCTGTCCACACTATGGTCTCACACCTAGCTCACACAGCATCACTGGGAAATCATCTACTTGCGAACTATCCCAAATTTTAGTTTCTCCATATTTGTGGGGGCTGTTTTCAGAATAGCTTTAGATTAATACTATTTAGTGTCGGAAGCCAACCCATCCCTGTTGTGACAGAGTCGTAGAGGGAGCTGCATGTCTGCACAGCAGACTCGGCAGGGAAAAACACCTGAATCTCCTTGTATTGTTTCTCTTTTGCTTGCCTGTGCTTGGGATCATTTTTATTGCTATACATACTGGAGCAGATGGTGAGAATGAAAATTTCTTGAGAAGTATAAGGGATAACGTAAGTGATGACTACATAACCACTCAAAATCCCCCTTGTACCCCAGACTTAATTAGGAGTTTCCTAGAATGGGAGTTATTTCATGATAATACAATTATGCCCACCAAATGGCCAGTCCTGACTAGAACTTCCCCGAATAGTTTAGTCAGGCCAAAATCCCCTAGAAAGGGCAGGAGAAAGAAGAGAGCTAAATATTTGGCTTTATATAGATTTCCTTGGACCACAAGAGCCCCTACACCACGACCAACTGACACCCCCATTGCCCTAAACTAAAGCTTGTATAAATGGACATAGAAAGGTTAATGTAAATGGTTATTAGAGAAATTGGGGAGAACTGCCATTTCCAGAAAAGCTTAATAGAACCGGACCTCCTTGGTGTTTTCATTCACAGGCTCAAAAGGATAGATTGTTCAGGCAACTACTTAGAGCCTGGACACATTGGGGTAAGATCCCATCCCCAGAAAAAAGAAAGGAATTGGGAAGATGGTTCCTTTATGACAAACAGGATCTCAATTCTTGGACCCTTTATAGCTAGCAAAACAGATTTAGAAGTGAGAGACAGATATTAATCGCTATGACCACAGACCCTGTATTCTCAGTCATTTGGTAAAATGCCCAGACCCAAATGTACCGATATTCTAGCCAACTCGTGGCTTTACATGTTAACCATAAGACTTACACCTAAGCTTGAAAAAAATAAGGTGTCAAAATAAGTAGAAGGAAGAGGCTCAGGTAGAGAGATAATACCAATATAGATAAGGCTTGCAAACTGCAAAATATCTAACTGCTCAATTGTATTTTATATAGCATGTGTTGCTAATTATATCCAAATGTTATATATGCTTTCTACAGAACAATGACAAAGTAAATGTACTCTGAAAAGCAAAATTTTTTTTGCTCCCACATTGCCACATATACTTACCCCAAAGTATAAAATAAAACACTCACCCCAGCAAGGCAGAGATGCCCGGCTGGTGAACTTAAAAGCACCAAGTCTCCTGTCATTCCTCACCAATGCCATTCCTTCCATAGGGATTCCCTGGACCTGCACAAGCTGGACTCCGGCAATTTAGTGGTCCAAATCTGCCTCTATGATTAATTAACTTATTAACAGTAAAATCTACAAGTAGGAAATGCACCTGGACTTTCAGCCCTGGGTTCCATGGCTTCAGATTCTAATTCCCTAAACAGGTTTTCAGTTTTCCTTCCAGTTACTCTGATAGCAGCAGATCTAACAGTAATCACAGCAAGCAGAAGAAAATGAAGCTCCCAACAAATACCAGCAAGGGCTTCAACTTTTCTGCAGGAAAATTCATGTGGTAATATCATTTTTTAAAGATTTTATTAATCTATTTTTAAACAGAAGGGAAAGGGAGAGAGAAAAAGAAGAAGAGAAACATCAATGTGCGGTTCCCTCTCACACGGCCGTGACTCGGGACTTGGCCTACAACCCAGGCATGTGCCATGACTGGGAATCAAACCAGCAACCCTTTGGTTTGCAGGTCAGCACTCAGTTCACTGAGCCACCGCAGCCAGGGTATGTGTTAACATTTCTGTACAGATGTGCTGCTTCTTGGTAGGTGGGAGTCACTCAGAACAAACTAAAGTCTTGCTTTATGGGTGTTAGTTGTGAAGGAGCAGAAGTCATTTTGGAAATAAAGGGGGGAAAATGAGCAATGATATAGATTCTGAAAAGAAGCAAGGAAACTTTGAACTCTTTGCCCAACATCATAAATAGAAGAAATATGTGAAACTCAGTTCATATAAGGAATTGATTGACTGCTGTATACCCTAATCTCTGTTAGCTGAATATAGTTGAGGTGACTGTACATTCTCTTATGATTCAGAGGTTGGACTAGAACCTGTTACCCACTTAGGAGACCCACTGAAATTTCTGAAACACTTGGTAAACTGCTCTTTGCCAAATTACTTTTAAGGAGGTATTACAGTGTAATGATTTGAAGCATACAATTTTTAGCCAACCAAATTTGAATTCAAATACTGGATTCATCTAAGAAACTTTGTTTAACATTACTTAACATCCCTAAAGTTAGCTTCCTAATCTGAAAAATGCAATAGTGATTTTTAACTCATCATTGAGAATTAAGTCAGGTAATATAAATGAAGTACTTAGTAGTATGTCTGGAAGACAAAACATAATCAACAATTGGTGAACATTTTAATTATTATTCTTATAAATCTTGTTAGGAAAGGTAATTTGCAGAAGGTTGCTTTCTAGATAATCTTTGCCCAATTTGAATACATAAAAATGACCTACTCAACAGCAAGACCATCTGCAAACCTTGTTGAGGGGAGTCTTAAAATACTTCTAGTGGGATGGATCACAGTATTGTGGATTATAAAACACTGAGATCACTTCCCAGATATCATAGCTCATGAACCAATCAATCCAAAACTGCTTTTAGCAATATCACTTCCCTGCCAAATCTCAAAAGCACTATTTTGAGTTGATTTGATAGGGTACTCAAGAGTTGGAAAATTTTAGTGTAAGGCAAATAGTTAATAAGCCTAGTAGGGAATGTATATGTTAAAGTTATTGTTTCAAACTGCAGGTAAGGCCCACCACTCCTGGGAGAGACAGCTAACCTGCTGGGGGATACTAAAGATTACTGTCTGGGGAACAAGTGGAGGCATCTCAGCTATTGTGTTCCAGGGAGAGACAGATGACCACCAGCCCCTGGTAACAGCTAACTTACCAGGATGAGAATCCTGCAGTTTTATTTTATCTAACTTTCCCTGAATTTCAAAATCCCTCCCTACATCTTCTTTATTCCCTGTTATAAAAAGTCTGGCCTGGAAAGAAAATATAAGATGGTCTGTTAGGGTATGAACCCACCATCTTCTCAGATTGCAGGCCACCTGAATAAAGTGCCCATAAAGACTCAATCCCTGTCTCTGCTTTTAGTTTGGTAGTGACAGATGGCACAAAGAAGAGTGTCTTTTCTGGTTTCATATTCCTTTCAGCCAATGGGTATCCAGGATCACCAGATCTCATATTCCAGTCCTCATAATCAACCAAACAGACTAAATACTGAATACTGATAGTATTAGGATTAGTATTCCCCATTTTTTTGTCCTAAGATACCACGTATTTCCTTGTCAGGAGTGATTGATGTCTAGAATTTGCTACTCTATTTTAGTAGCAGAGATATGGTGTATAAGTCTGAGACTTAATTCATGTATTTCCCTAGAAATACATATAGAAATTACTGCCTTGCAATGCCTATTGTACAATGTCTAAAAGATTGTGTTTTATATGTGTTATTTAGTTTATTATTTGTTTATGGTGGATTAATTTAACCAAAAAGAAATAGTTCAAGATTTGCTTACCAGCACTTTAATGAAATCCTAATGAATATTAAAATATATCATGTTTGTTGATTAGAAGAATTAACACTGCTAAAATGATTATATACTAGGTTGATCTATGGATTAATACTATCCTGGTAAAAATGGGGGAAAGACTTGTACACTACCCAAAAGAAAATATACAAGTTTTAATTAAGCCCATGAAAAGACTATGATAGTCTTTAGGAAAATGGATATGAATTGAGTTAGAATCCCACACCAGTCAAAATAGCTGAAGTAAAAAGAGCTGACTACACCAGATATAGACAAGGTAGTTGAGCACCTAGGACTTTCATATATTGCTGTTGGGAGTAAAATAATGTGTGTGTAGAAAACTTTTAGCACTAGAACCTAAAAATCCCCTTTTAAGCATTTTTAAAATGTATGAAAACATATGACCACAATGTACACAAAATGTTCGTACTAGTGACAAGATCAAAACCAAATATCTCTAAGCAAGTGAATAGATTAATAAATTATGGTATATTGTTACATGTGTAAATGACTCAGCAATATAAAGAATAAACTATAATCATTCTCTCTCTTTTTTGAGAATAAACTATAATCATTCTCAAAAACATGAATGAATCTTAAAACAGTAAGCTCAGTTATAGAGCTGAGAGAGAATAGAGTGTATACCTTTAGATTTTTACTTATATTTTGAAATGGGAAAAATTAAGCTCTGGTTACAAAGATCAAATCATGTTTGCCCTTGGAGTTCAATGACTAGAAAGGGACATGAGCAAATTAGGTGTGAAAACATTCCATATTTTATTTGGGGTGGTGGTTTCATACATGTTAGTGTGTTGAAACATACAACTATACATTTGAAAACCTGTTTATTTACTATAAGTACATTATGCCTTTTTAAAAGGTGAATTTGTAATGGCTATAATACAGTATAACTTTTTCTAATAGGATTAGTTGAATACCATTGTTCTCAAGGAGCCAGGGACAGTTCTGAGATTTCCTGAATCAAGGAATATTGCCAGAAGTCTGGGAAGTGATAGAAATGAAGTGCAACACTGGCCTTTGTCAAAGCTCCAGAGTTGACCTTCCTTTTACTCTGTCTTCCTATTTAGCCCCACCATGTATTTTTATTTTCTTTACCCAGTGTTTTCTATTTTATCACCTCTTAGGTATACCAAAGTTATTCAAAGCAAAGTATCTACTCAGTTACTTTATCTTATTGTCAGATTAATCTATGTGTTCTTTCAGGAATATGCAGCTTTTACCTCTCCCTCATTTTGCAAAGAAAACAGACTCCTATTAAAGTATATTTGTAGGCATTTAAAAACTCGTTTGATCAAAAAATGTTTTGAGAAATAGAAATTTAAACCTTTCAGGTGGGTAATTATAAGAGAACACCAGGCATCTTTTCTTTAGCAGACATCACAGAAACACCAAGGACTTTAGAGGTTATCTACTGGTCAGGATAATCAGTGGTAAATTGTTGAAAACAACATCAGAACTTTCTCCTTACCCTTGGTGAATTTCAGTCTAATTGCATATTGCAGTCTCATAAACAAACACATGCATTTGAGGTAAAAAATAAATTCTTGTCTTTGTATTAGTTCTTTACCAATCCATGTATTATTAGCAGAATAAAAATAGATTGCTTTAATATTCTTTTTAGTATAACACATTCTATGTATGTTTTAAAAACTTGGTGATAATCTTTGCAAACAATTGAAATATTGTATCCTCAGTTCCTTTCAACATTTCTCTTTTCCTCAATATCAGATCTCTGTCTTTTGATTTGGACTTTTACTTCTAAATAGTTCTGAATTCGATTAAAAAATGCTTTACATAACAATAATTATTAATTTTATAACAGAATGTAAATACTGAAAAATACCATAGAAAAATTTTATTCAATCCATTCATTAAGAATTAGTGGCTTAGTTTTGTTAAAGTCTTTACACTCAACATATTTGAGTGTCTTATTTATGGTGGAGATTGTTTAGTTCATAACTTAGCTTGGGTATTTTTGGTAATTTGCCAATTCTGATCACTCTGTTAATCTACTATGTCCATGAAAATAATAAACATGTGTATTGGCCTTGCTTCATTCACTAAAACTTAGGCTCAACAAAATAATAACTTAGGTATTACATACAAGATTTAGCTAATTTCCATTAAGAGTTATATCTTATAATTCCAGAAAAAGCATATTAACCAGGCAGACTTGAGTTCAGGAGAGAGTGTCTGTGTAATGCATTCTTTAATTATGGTAATTATTAATAAGCAACTGCAACAGTAAATAGAAAAACTCTTATTGGCCCTGGCTGGCATAGATCAGTGGATTGAGCGTGGGCTGCGAACCAAAGCATTGCAGGTTCAATTTCCAGTCAGAGCACATGCCTGGGTTGTAGGCCACAGCCCCCAGCAACCGCACATTAATGTTTCTCTCTCTTTCCCCCTCCCTTCCCTCTCTAAAAATAAATAAATAAAATCTTAAATAAAACAGAGGAAACTCAAAAAGTAGAAAATATTTTTAAAAATGTTAAAAAAAAAAGAAAAACTCTTATCGAAGGTGTTACCTACTGGGTGTTTATGAAATATAATTTTAGTAATTAAAATATATGGGAGTATATTCTAAATATGCTATGCTAAGGGTGATTATTTAAATAATTTGTTGACTTATAACTGAAATTCTCTGCCCTTCCTTAGTAGTCTTATGAGTCTAGACATAAAGAAACTAAGAATAAAATAAAAATGGATTAAAGACTTAAATGTTAGAGCTAAAACCATAAGAATTATAGGAAAAACACATAGGCAACAAAATTACAGACATAGCTAATAGCTATATAATATTGGATAAAATATATCCAATATTTTATTGGATATATTTCCCCAGGCAAGGAAAACAAAAGAAAAAATAAACAAATGGGACTACATCAAACTAAAAAGTTTTTGTACAGTGAGGGAAATCATCAACAAAATTAAAAGACAACCCACAGAATGGGAGAAAATATTCACTGATATATCTAATAAGGTGTTATATCCAAAATTTATAAAGTATTTATAAAACTCAACACCAAAAAAACAAGCAACCCAATTTAAAAAGGGACAAAGGACCTGAAGAAATACTTCTCCACGGAGGACATACAGATGGCGAATAGACATACAAAAATAAGCTCAATGTCACTAATCATCAGAAAAATGCAAATTAAAACCACAATGAGATACCATCTCACACTTGTCAGAATGGCCATCATCAATAGATCAACAAACAGCAAGTGCTGGCAAAGATATGGAGAAATGGAAACTCTTTTGCACTGTTGGTGTGAACGCAGATTGGCACAACCACTGTGGAAAGCAGTATGGAGACACCTCAAAACATTAAAAATGGATCTACCTTTTGACCCAGTGATCCCACTTGTGGAAATATATCTGAAGGAGCCCAAAACACTAATTTGAAAGAACATAAGCACCCCTATGTTCATTGAAGCATTATTTACAATTGCCAACATTATGGAAGCATTCTAAGTGTCCATCAGTAGATGAGTGGATAAAACAACTATGAGACATTTACATAATGAAATACTACTTGGCGATAAAGGAGAAGAAAATGTTACTCTTTGCAACAGCATAGATGGATCTGGAGAACATTATGCTACGTGAAGTAATCCAGTCAGAGACAGACAAATAGCATATGATTTCACTCATATGTTGAATCTAATGAACAAACTGATCTAAAAAGCAAAACAGAGACAGACTCATAGATGGAGAGCAAGATGAAAGCCATGGGGGTGGAGGGATGGAGCAAAAAGGAAAAAGGACACATGGTGATTGGAAGGGGAAGGGAGTAGAAGGGGACTGAATGGTAATGGTAAAAATACAATAAAAATAAATAAAAAATAATTTCCACAGAATCCAAATTGTCTCAACATTTATATACAAATAATTCAATTCCAGAAAACACTGTATATAAAATTATAAATAATCTAGAGGGGTCAAAAATGTGATCCTAGTGTTAGCATGGATTCTTGTGTTTTATTTTTTATATTTTATTCACATGAATTTCAATCTATATGCTGAAACATTTAAATGTAAGACAAATAAAAATATTTAAAAACCAAAAACATAGTCTCTGTTCAAGATACAACCTTGTGAGTATCTACATCTTTAGTGCAAACAGAACAAATATTTAAAAGGTTCACAATAAAAAGAGCTAAATAAATTTAACACATTTGATTCTTTGAGTTAAAGTAACTTGATCAGAGATAATTATTTGTAACTGAAAGTATCAATCTTTAAATGCTAGAAGAGCAAAGAACCTAAGAGTTGTGTGGCTCTAGGACAAACCATTTTTCCCTCAAATACTTGACCAGTGCCCTCCCTTTACATGGCCAGATCTGGTCTGTTTGGTCCTGATAAAAGCTTCCAGTCTCACCCTGATGACCCTGAGAGACTAGTGGAGCAACCAGAGGGTGGTAGCTAGTCTTATTGTACCCATGGACTTTTGCTGAGTGTCATCAGACCCAGCACTAGCCACAAGATTAGATCTTTATCAATAAGGTGAACACCATTCACCCCTACTTGGTGACTTAGTAAGAACCTACCATAGGCAACTTGTGTGCTGCCAGAGGCTCTTTCAGTGACTAAGCCTAACCAGCAGCCAGCAGGCAGAGGTAGACAGAGGAAGATCTTGTGGTGCCTTGGGCCTTTTGCTGACCTGCCCCAGGCTAGTTCTGGTGGAAGCTGGTCTTGGTGCACAGCTGGGCCCTTCCTATGTACACCTAGGCTGAACACAGACAACCACACACTCTGGATGGCATTGCAGCTCCAAGAAGTTTGCCCAAGACACAGAGAGTGTCTGACATTGATCAGTGCATGAGTCCCTCCCAAAAGGTCCTAAAAACAATACAACCAGTAGTAAGCTTCAGAAATATCAGAGCAAGATCCAATAGGTTCCATAAGCAGCACATCCAAAAGAAATCTAGGCAAACCAGACCCTGCTGAGACAAATTACACTTCATGTGGTAAAAACCTACACAGCAGTTCATACACTGTGGTCAGGGTCGATCCTCATAGTCAACCTGTCTGAGGGTCAAACCCATGCATAGACAAGTCAACAGCAATCAAGACCCAGTCACTACAGGACAGCTTATATAACCCACAAAAAAAATATTCCTGGGGAACCTGGCTGAGATGAGCAGAGACTATGCCACTAGGTCCCACAAGAAACCTACTACATAAGGCCACCCTATCAAACTGGGAGATGCAGCAGAACTACCTAATACACAAACCGAACACAGTGAGGTAGCCAAAATGGGAAGACAAAGAGACATGTGCAAAATGAAAGAATAGGATAAATTTCCAGAAAAAAAAAGAACTAAATGAAATAGAGACAAGCAATTTACCAGATATAGATTTCAAAAAAAAAAAAAAAAGGTTACTTGGATGCTCAAGAAACTTAGGGGAAGAATAGATTAACTCATTGGGAACTTAGAGTAGTAAGCATAAAAATGGACATAAAAGCCATAACAAAGATTAAGTCAGAAATGAATACAATATCTAAAATGAAGACTACACCAGGAGGAATAAAGACTAGGTTAGATGAAGTAAAGGACTGAATCTATGATTTGTAAGATAAGGTAGCAGGAAATAACCAATTAGAGCAGCAAACAGAAAAAGAATTTTATAAAATGAGGATAGTTTTAGGGACCTTTGGGACAATATGAAGGGTAATAGCATATGCATCATAGGCATACCAGGAGGAGAGAGAGCAAGGGATTAAGGATTTACTAGAAGAAACAATGACTAAAAACTTCCCTAAACTAGTGAAGGAAAAGAACAGCACAAATCCAGGAAGCACAGAGTCCCAAAAAAGATGAATCCAGAGGCCCACACCAAGACACATCATAATTGAAAGGGCAAAGGTAAAAGACAAAGAGAGAATCTTGAAAGCAGCCAAAAGAAAGAGTTACCTTATTACCTACAAGGGAACTCTCATAAGATTATTAACATTTTTTTCAACAGAAACTTTTCAGGACAGAATGAATTGGCACAAAATATGAAAAGTGATAAAAAGCAAGACCACTTTACTCAGCAATGGTATCACTTAAAAATTGAAGGAGAAATAAAGAGCTTCCCAGACAAGAAATGGCTACAGGAGTTCATTACCACAAAATCAATATTACAAAAAATGTTAAAGGGTGTTTCTTTTAAGAAGGAAGAAAAAAAGAGGAACATGGTTATAAAGAATAAAATAGAAATAAATACATACCTATCAATAATCACTTTAATGTAAATGGTTTAAACACTTTTATTAAAAAACATAGGGTATCTGACTGGATACGAAAACAAGACCCATATATATGCTGTCTACTAAATACTCACCTCAGAATGAGAGACACACACAGATTAAAAGAAAAAATGGGAAAATATATTTTGCATAAATGGCAATAAAAAACTCAGATAACAATATATATATCAGAAAAATGGGCATAAAAATAAAAATATAAGAGATAAGAAGGACATTACATAATGATAAAGAGATCAATCTAACAAGAGTATATAACACTTGTAAACATTTATTCACTCAATATAGGTGCACCTAAACACAGGGTGAACAAAAGATGTTTATAGTTATTCACTTGGAAAATAATACAATAATAAATAATAATACAATAATAAACGTGTTTCATGCACTCATAACTATAAACATTTTTCTCCACTCTGTATATAAAGCCAATCATGATGGACAAAGGGAAGTAATATAATCATAGAAGGCAATTTTAATAATCCATAGATCTTTAATCCATAGATCAATTTTAATAATCCATTACATGAATGTAATTCATGTTGAAATACCAATGACATATTTCACAGTACCTAAAACAAATAATCCAAAATTTATATGGAACCACAAAAGACATTGAATAGCCATGGCAATCTTGAGAAAGAACAAAGTTGGAGGAAAAATGGCATCTGATATGAAACTATTCTACAAGGCCATGGTAATAAAAACAGCATGGTATTGGCATAAAAACAGACATATAGGTCAATGGAAGAGAATGAAGAATTTAGAAGTAGAATCATGCCTATATAGTCCAATAATATTTGACAAAGGAGGCAAGAACATAAAATGGAGTAAAGACAGTCTATTTAATAAACAGTGGTGGGATAATAGGACAGATACATAGAAAAAAAGAAACTAGACCACTTTCTTACATCATATTAAAGAATACACTCAGAATGGGTTGAAGACATAAATGTAAAACTCAAAACCATAAAACTTCAAGTAGAACATATAGGCAGTTAAATCTTGAACATTTCTCTTAGTAATATTTTTTTAGAAATAAAAAATGATGAAAAAATGAGACTACATCAAGCTAAAAAGTTTTATAGAGCAAAAAAATCATCGACAAAATGAAAACACAACCTCTGAATGGGAGAACATATTCATAAAATGATACATTTTATAAGGGCTTAATAGCCAAAGTTTATAAAAAATTCATATAGCATAACACCTAAAAAACAAACAATCAAATAAAAAATGGGCAAAGGACACGAACGGTCGCCTCTCCAAAGAAGACATACATATGGACAATAGACAAATGAGAAGATGGGCAGCATCACTAATCATCAGAGACATGCAAGTTAAAACCACAGTGAGGTCTCACCTCACAACTATCAGAATGTCTATAATCACTAAAACAACAGAAAACAACTGTTGGTGAGAATGTGGAGAAAAGGGAACCCTCATGTTCTGTTGGTGTGAATGCAGACTGGTACAGTCACTGCAGAAAACACTACAGGGGTTCCTCAAAAAATTAAAGATAGAACTGCCTCATGATTCAGTGATTCCACCTGTGGGTATGTATCAAAAAAAACCCCAAACACTAATTTGAAAGAATATATGCACCCCTATGTTCCCTGCAATATTTATAATAGTAAAGATATAGAAGAAATCCAAGTGCCCATCAATAATCAAATGGATAAAATATCTGTATATGATGAAATATTACTTGGCCATTAAAAAAGAATGAAATTTTTCCATTTGCAACAGTGTGGATTGACCCAGAGGGTATTATGTTAATGAAATAAGTCAGTCAGAGAAAGACAAATATCATATGATTTTACTTATATGTGGAATCCAAAGGATAATATAAACAAACAAATAAATCAGAAACAGACTCACAGATATAGAGAACAGACTGATGGTTGCCAGAAGGGATGCAGTTGGAGAGATAGGGGAAAAAGTTGAAAGGCACTAAAAGGCACAAATTTCCAGTTATAAAATAAGTCACAGGGATGTAATGTACAGCATCAAGGGCATAGTAATATTGTAATAACTACATATGGTGCTAGTTGAGTACTGGGAATATCAGGGGGAACACTTTGTACAGTATATGAATACCTAATCGCTGTTCTGCACATCTGAACCTAGTACAAAATAATATTGAATATAAACTGTAATTGAAAAAAATAAAAATAAAATCTCTGGGACACATAAAAGTGAAAAAAATCAAATCAATTAAAATACTTTAGTTTACACCATAAAAGGGCTTGGCAGCTATTGATTGACAAGTACACAGGCTGATCTGTGAGCACAAGAAGTTGTCATTTTGCCTGTTTTATATCAAGACTTTGTTTATGAAAGAGGTGGCATATTACTTTAATTTTGACACAAGCTTCTCATATTTAGAAGAGTTTTCTCTTGAAGCTTTTCAGAGAATATATGTGGAACTTCTAACATTATATTTAAAGTTTTTTCTGTTTTTATCTCAAGATATCAATGGCTATTCTACTTGTGTCTCCAATATAATTTTCATTTTATTACATATGAGTATAAAAATACTAACAATAGCATAGTTCCTCATATTCGAATGGATTTTACATACTCGTTATCTCATTTTATTCTCTTAATAAACCCAGAAGATAGGTCATGTAGTCCTTACATCAGCATTTGTGATATAAATTTATTGACCTTTTCCTATTCGCACATCTCCACCTTAGGAAGAAATCTCTTATGACCTTACGATGAATGAGGAAGAGGTCCAAGGGCAGTTTGTGGATCAGGCGGCTTGGCTGTCAGGGGCAGACAAAGGTGTATTGCTACTTTATTATAAATTCAGCCAGAAGTGACTCTCAAAAGTAATGCTGAGGGGAACTCCTCCCACTGTGTCACTCACTGTGTTGAGTGTTAGGTGTTACAACTAATCATTTACTGTTGCTAAACAGAGGTAGCTCACTGTAAGTATATTCATGAAATAATAGGGTAGTAAAGGGCTTGGATAAGTGGGTAGGGACCTAGAATGATAATGACAGAAAGACAGGAAGTATATAGATGATCACATGCAGGTGGCAAAATGTATAATGATCTTTGCCTTACATGTTAACATACCAAAGAGCATCCAACATGGAAGAGACACTAAAGAGATATATAGACACAGTAACTTATCCAATTGATGTCAGCCTGCTCTTTTCATCAGCTCTCCGAGTACAACAGGCTCATGAGGAGTACAGCCATGGTCACCAGAGGCGAAGTCTAAGTGTGTGGTAAACTGCTTAGCCTCCATTTCCCCAAGGTGAATTTACAGCTGTTACTGACAAAAATCAACACAGAAACAGAAAGTGATGCTGAGCACCTGATCAAATATCACTCTCTGAACTAGTCATTTAGTGGCTGATTATATCAGATAACTTACACCTTGGAAATGCAGTCATTCTTATTGACCGGGATACATATAACATTTATTCCAGGTAAGGGTGAGCCTTTCCTACTAACAGAGTCATGGACAGAACCACTACCTAAGGTCTCATAAAATATTTGATTCAGCAAGGCATAACACTCCATAACATTACCTCTGGTGAAAGAATCTATTTCATGGCAAAACAGAAATTGGGGTTGGCACATAGACCTGGGTCTACTCACCATATAATATCCATATCTGCCAGAGTTGCTGGCCTGATGGGCTAATACAACAAGATTTCTCAACCTCTGCACTATTTTATTTTGGACCAAATAATTCTTTGTTGTGTGAAGTCTCTGCAGTGCCTTATATATATTCATTGGCATGGCTTTATCATCGCACTCTGTCCAGCAGATGCTATTGGTGCTCACGTTTAGCTGTGAAACCAAAAATGGCTCCAGACATTGCAAATGTCCCCTGGGTTGGAAGTGGTGCAAAAATCACCCCCGGTGAAACTGATAACCCTGTGAGGATGGGATGCCACCTTTCTGGATGTTCTTTATTCAGGAAAGAGAATATCTGTAGATAATAGAGAATGCCTGTCTATCTATCTGCCTATCTGCCTATCTATCATCTATCTATCTATTTATCTATCTATCATTGATCGTCTGTCCATCCATCCATCCATCCATCCATCCACCTTAAATCATTGTGTACTATATAGCCTGTGTCCTTAACAAATAGACGATATTTGTCTAGAAACTAAGGGATATAATTAGCAGGGGCCTCACTTACTATCATCCCCATTTACCCACTTGGATAATTTGCAACTGCACACTCTGGGTTTTCCCTGGTTCCCGGAGTAAAAATGCCTCCATTGTGAGGTATGGTAAAAGGTCCATTAAACTTTAGGCTAGAGCTGTCCCTGGTTACATTGGGGTTTTGTGTGTGTGTGTGTGTGTGTGTGTGTGTGTGTGTGGCCAAGAGACCAGCAGGAAAGGAACAAACTCACCCTAGTGAATGGGATAATTATTTCTGATCATTAGGAGGAGGCAGAGCTGCTTCAAAAAACTGAAAAAAACACACCCATTTGGTTTGTTTGGATATCTCTTGATAACATTTAGTTCAACTTTGATGGTAAAAGGTAGAATGTAGAAGCGCATGGTGACCAGAGCCTCAGAGGTGAGTGTTGTGTTTACGACACAAGGCGAACCATCTGGACTAGCAGAGGTGCTAGCCAAGAGTGAGAGGAGCCTAGTGTGAGCTGAGAGGGAGGAGATGGTGAGCGTGCACTGTGGTTGTGAAAGCAGCTATAGAATAGAGGTAGGCCCAATATTCATCTCACTGATCTTTCTCCTGTGTATTTTTTGGGGGACAGAGTTTGAGAATCTTGAATCATGTGTTCCCAGATCCTATGAACTTAAGTTCATAAGCACAGGGGTAGACTGTGGTGGGTCAGGTGGTACACCACTTAGATCTGCCCTTCAGGACCTCTGGGCTGCCAAGGGCTCACAGCCCACACACCTTTCAGGAACTGCACGTAGCCAAAAGGTGCTGCTTTGTCCTAGGTTTCCTCTCACCCGAGGGCAGACCATATCCAATAAGTGGTCAATGTGGGTGTACAGGGACCCGTGGCCTTGCCTCAATTTGGGACAAATCTTAAGAGCTCTCCTACTCCAGAGCTTCTCATAAGATAGATTTTGGCCTCTCTTCAAATGCATTGGAGTTCAAGTTCTGCCCAGTTCCACTTCCCTTACTTCCTTGCAGTTTTTCCCAAGAGCACTCTTCAATAGACTTCCTGCTTAGAATTTCCTCTCCAAAGACTTTTCCATGGGAAACATGAAAATATTGACAGATATCAGAGTACACCTCTCAGGCTGCATTGAATGGTGTTTTTGTGCAGATTTAAAAGTGATAAAATTTATCAAAAACTTTTTGGAATTGGTCTCCAGTGTTCAAAATAATTTAATGTATTAAAGTTGTAGCTAAAAATATCTATATAAAAATAGGAAAAAATCATAACTTTGTAATGTAACATAAAATATTACGTAAATCATAAAAGTTTAAAGATAGAGAAGTGATTACATTTTTTCTCTAAAATCTAACTAAAATTAGGTGGAAATTATGTATTATTAATTTTCACTAAAATTGTATTCCTTGTATCATGCCTACTGTTGACTCAGTTTCTCCTTTATGTTGAGCCATAGAATGGATATTACATTAAAATATATCCAAGGAAAAGTGAAGAAAATGGTTAAGAATTCTATTTGTGTAAATAACAGAAAAACCTCTTCTTTGGACATTTACCTATAATTTTTATTGTATATGTATACTTTTTCTGGAATATTTAATATATTTTTGGTCACTAAAGATAAATCACAATATTTTTAGAAAAAAATCAGCATATTTGTATAAGGAGGCAAAAGTCTTCTAGGAAGACTTTAAATTGAAATTTGAAGTATAATTTTTTCTTCCAAATCTTTGTGGTTTAAAATATTTTATCCTTAGAAAATGGACTTTAAAACCTGTGGGTAATTTCAAACTTGTTTTTCTTACATTGATCTTAAACATGGATGACTGAGTTTTTTCATTTTAGCTCAGTAAAAGAAATTCCAGTTATAGGTAATGTGGCTCAGAATTATTTGAATAAATTTTATTTCCCAGCAGATAACTGACCTAAGGAATTTTGGACATCACTGTACTTAAATAAAGAAAACACTGTATTTCCACAGATAAATAACACATGGGATACACTTATGTGCTGCAATGAAATTTCCCAAGTTAATCCCAATAATGGTTTCTTAGGTCTAAGTGATTACCTGAATATCCTTCCTAATATTTGAGAAGAAATTAAAATACACTTATAGTAAAAAAAAAAAAAGAAAGAAAGAAAAGAAAAGTTAAATAGGATTGAACACAAACACATTCAGAGAAGTAACGGAGCATAACAGAACTCAGGCTATTATCTGAAGTTGGCAAGGATATTTCATTTCATACATCATTTAGAGACTAATTTGCCACAATGATTGTATAAATTTAGTAGCTCTTAAGATGTTAATGGGATGAGGGGAAAAAACCAACAAAATTTGTTTTCAACAAATGTCTATGCTAACATGAGCAGTCCTGGTGAGTGAACCCTTTAGTACTTCTAGAAATATATCCACATTTGACTAAGCTAATATGCCTGGCTTTTTGTAAACTCAAAAATGACATAAAGCAAGCAACAAAAAAGACTTATTTATTTCAAAACAGTGAATTAATTTAGTTTAAAGCCTCCATAACCTATTTAATGATACATAAATTAGATACTAGAATGCAATAAAGCATTCCTTGCCAATTTTTTAATTCATAATTACATTAGCTTTAGGATCATTTTAGAGATAAGGTTAATGAGAAAAAATGGGTCCAACTGACTTAGAAAAAGACAAGTCAATGTCAAATTCTGGTTACAAATCAGAACTTGACAATTACTTAAGAAATATAAGAAAGAAGTAAACTATGATATTTATTAATTTCTTCTCATAATATCAGACAAACTACTTAGATGACAATGTTTTCAAATATATCAACCTTTATACTATTAAAAAGATGTCAATCAAGAACTTTTTAGATTGACCTGGGTATCCAGGACCCTGGTGAGATATACAAGAAAAATTAAAATCTTTGTCTTAAAATGTTTATAATTTAAAATAGGCCACTTATAAATTTTTAACTATTAGAAGTCACAGAGAAAGAATGTAGCTGTGATAGATAAATACATAGAAAGATGGATAGGTACGGACACAGCTGGACAGAGGGATGGAAATGTGGAGCCATCCATCGGTATGGGTGGTACTGAGTGTGTAGTTCTTTTAGGCAACTTTCCAAGCAATCCAAGTCTTTGACTCATGTGATTTTGACCAAATCCTGTGTTATCACTAGTTAATTCTGTTACCTAATAAATGAAGTTGATATTTTGAAGTTAATATATTTGATGAAATTCCAGCAGTAAAGAAGTGATGGATGAGAAAATCTCCCTGCCTGGTTTCAAAGCAAGGACTCAACCATAATAATTGCTACTTTTCCTCCCTATAAATAGGACATTACATCTAGTACTAAAATGCTGGAATAATTTAAAAGAAGCCTCACATCATTTCTTAGAGATCATTATTGTGTACCCAGATTCTGAGTAGGTCAGGTCAGGGGCATGGTGCAGGACTCTGCATTGCTTCACAAGCAGACCAGGCAATTTTGTTACAGGTGGTCCATCATCCACACTATGAAAGCACTTAATGAACTCACCTTGTGGCTATAATTTAAGGCAAAGTTAAAGTATTTGCCATTAAGGGAAAATAAGTAAACATCACAAGCTATTATTTCTATTTCTGTTTGTAGCTCAAGAAGCCCAAAGCTAAAATAGAAAAGAGCAGTTTAATTTATTTGATCCATGAAATTAGAAGCTATCTTTCCATGAATTTTCTCACTGGCATAATTCACAATGTAGCTATTCCTTTCTGTGATGCTCTAACCTTTCTGTGATGCTAGCAGCTAATTTGTTTAAATTTTAAATTATTGTATATTTACATACTATTGTAAGAAATAATACCCACTAATCCCATATACATTTTAAGTTCATTTTATATGACTGTAATTAATACAAAATCCCAATCATAAATTTATGTCAGCATAATCCAATGATCTCATTGAGATTTCATGTATTTTATAGGCATCCTTTTGTCTCTGTGTGTTTGTACTTAGTTACATGAAGTGCTATCTTATACCTAGATTCTGTTTTGTGACCACCATCACAGCCACAGAGTGGTTTGACCAAAAGGATCCTACAGGAGCCTATTCAAGGCCACAGCCTCCTTCTTTTCCGCCCCCTTCCATAATCCCTAGCAACCATTAATTTGTTCTTCATCACTTTAATTGTGTTGTTTTCATAATGCTATATAACTGGGTAGCATTTACAATGTTATATAAAATCATATTGCAGTATAAATCACAGACAATGCAACCTTCTGAGACTGGCTTTTTTCTCCACTCTGTATTCATTTCCTTGAAATTAGATTCATCCAAGTGCTTGCTTGCATATTCCTTTTTATTGCTGAGTATAGATGTACCTCTTATTAAATATTTACCTGTTGAATAATTTTGGGATGCTTCCAGTTTAAGGCTCAAATCAAAACCAGGAAATATTCTAGATACCATTTAATTATTAAGAAATTTCTATTACTATTACCAGTGAAATATATCTCAAATCCATCCACTCCCATCCATCTTCATTTGACATGTAGTCTAAGCCATTATTATCTCTTCCCTGCAATGCAGCCATGAGTCCTTTAATTGGCAATTTGCCTTCCTAAAACATATAGTCCTTAAAGCCAGTCCTTTCACTATCCTTAGAATTTCTCCACAACCTGGTCTTGGCCTATTTCTCTTTCCTCCCTTACCAACTGCATCCTCACCATTTGTGAATAAGTTTAGCCAAATGGTCTATTTTGCTATCTTAAGCTCATATTTTGAGGGTCATTGCAAGTACTGCTCCTCTGCCTGAAGTATCTTACTTGCACAAAGTGAACTCAAATGTCAGCTCCTCTTATGGATCTGCTTAAGTCCCCATTTTACGCTGATTATTCCATCTCATTTGTTTGCTATCATGGGAGCTTGTTCTAATTTATTTTTAGGATGCATTGCTATTAACCTAACCTAATGCGTTTACTGTGGATCATCCACATATGAATGTTGGCCACTGATTTCTCTTATTTATTGCTATAGGTACAGAACCTAAATGATATGGTACCTAGAATACAGTAGATCCTTACTGACATTTGTTTAAAAAATAAATGCACTGTTCAATCAATCTATCTATCGTCTATCAAATGTTCTTTAAAATATAAACCATTGGCAGTCTCTTTATGAAAAAATTCATGTATGCCTTGAATACAGAATTTCTTATTTTTCCTAAACATGCTATTCCTTTCTTCATAGAATATTTTATTCCCCCAGCCCTAAAATCCTTTGTTTTTTGAAATACTCCTTGATTTTATAACAAAGTTCTAACTGCTCATCAGAAAAAGCAACTTTTAGCTTTTTCAACAACCAATATTTTAACTGCTTTGCTGCTTGAGAGTCAGAAAGTACATTAATTACAGTTATGTTCATCAGGCTGCATTTTTATTTGTTTGTTTGTTTTGCCATCTTATGATGGGTCTTTCAAAGTCATGTTTGAAAAAGTTTCAAGTGTCAGGATTTGGTTGAGCGAGGGGTGAAGGCGCTTGAAAAAAGTTTCTAAGCTCTTCATCTCTGTTCATTGCTTATAGCCTTATCTTTCACTAGGTGTATACTTCTGTTACCCTCCCTCTTTTTACTCCACCACCAACATGCTGGCCGCTGTTCCACCATTATTTAAAATAGGGAGCCACTATCCACACAGTAGGCTAAGAAAAAAATGTTTTTAAAAAATCTTAAATATCACTAGTGCAGAGAATGAGATATTTATAGGAATTGATAAGGAGACCCCCAAAAATGACTGTTAAAAAGTTTCTAAGTGTATAAATATGTTTTTGATGGCACGGCACCTCACATCAGCAGCCTGCATTACTTAGAGGAAGCTTTTGACAGTGTTCATGCTTTGGTTGCCTAATAGTATTCTGCCAAGAGTAAATTGGGTTTCTCGTAACACATTTGCACTAAAATAGCATAAAAACTAATGACCATGTCAAGCTTTGTACACTGCCTGCAGCTATAGCACACCAGGATAATTGCTTAAATTTAGATTTCTGATACCCTTGCTCAGTCAAAGGCTGTGTTTTGAATATTGGCAGGCCACGCAATGAACTTACTGTGAATTTTACAGATAGATGCAAACTCAGAAATAGGCTTTTCTCCCTTCAGAACTTGGATTATTTCAGCAAAGATAATGTCTCCTCGATTTTCCAACCTGCCATTCTATTACAGAGCACAAACCCACTCAAACTATAGAATAAAAACGTTCCACAAAAGCCAATTTGAGGATTACTTTTGGGGATAAAAGACTCTTTACATACTTGATAGAGTCCTGCTTTTTTTTTAAATTTTATTTTAATCATTGTTCAAGTACAGTTTTCTCCCCTTTACTCCCAGTCCAGCCCATGCCCCCCAACTTCCCTCCCATTACCACCCTCCCCCTAGTTTTTATCCATGTGTCTTTTAACTTTGTTCCTGTAAACCCTTCCACTTTTCCCCTGAATTTCCCTCTTCTCTCTCCTCTGGTCACTTTCTGCCTGTCCTCTATTAAATACAAACTAAAGTGTTTTAGGGAGAAAAATACACCTGGATGCTGGAATGGTAATGGCAGACCCTGTTGGACCCCATTTCCTATGAAGGTGTGCTTTCTCTTGCACTTTTTTCTGGCTGAACCACTGATTGCAAAGCTCATGACTGTCTAATATCCTCTTTTATTATATATTTCACATTATTTCACTGTCTTCAGCATGCTTTTCTTCTTTCTTAAATATGTATTGTCTTTACTCCATTTATGTTAATCTGATAAGTCCTATTGTGACCAAACTCTGTGTGTGTCCCATGCTTCAGAAGACCAAAACTCAAAACATCAAAGTTTGGAGTAAGAAGAGGTTTTTTGATGGAGAAGTTGCCAGCTGAGAAGATGGGACACCTCATGGTGCACAAATCCATCTTTCCCATTGGACTAGGTTAAAGGGTTTTTAAGCAATTAAGGGCAACGGGTATGCAAAAGTGCTGTTGGGGTAAGTTGTAATAGGACCTTGGGCATTTATGGTAAAAAGGAATCAACACCAGATATTTCTGGAATTGGCTTCTGAAAGAGTTCTTGTGTTCAAGTTCCAGTTATATCCTGGTCCTTTGGTTTTGTGTGTGGGGGGCAGGGCAGGGACCAGACTCTGGTCTGGGTGCAGCTGGAGGTCAAAGTTCTCTGTGATTGCAGTGGCTGCATAACTTGTGGCTTTGGGATGCTGTCTCTGAAAAACAACTCAGTATCTCATTTAACAGCAGAGGACTACTTTGAGTTTAATCATCATTTCCACAGATACTTCCTACATTGGAAGACTTTGGTAACTTCACTGAGGATGTGGTTTCTGTGTGCATGGGTGCATGTGTGTACACACGTGTACATGTGCCAGGTGGAGGAGTGTTGAAGATCATGAGGAACATACGTGGACTTCAGGAACTTTCCATCTTTCTGGTTTCACTTCTCCCATCTTATATTCTTAATAAGTTTCCTTAGTTTGACCAGCATCTGGGCTTCATCATATTCTAGGTCAGCAATGTTCAACCAGTATGCTGCTGTAGGCACATTGGTGTGCTGTGCTGCAAGAATTTTTTAAATATGCACTACCTGACTATTAGTCAGGGACAATGACCTCTTTTCCTTTAGTTTATCGAATAAAAAATAACAACAGCCAACACAACAATAACCATCTAGTGTGAATGAATCAAAATTTACCTAGTTTTTGTCAGATTGGCAATAATAAAATGTATTTGTTGGTTTGTCATGAGATGAAAAATGTTGAAAATTGCTACTCTAGCCTAAGGCCCAATTCATTACTAAAGTATTTTTTCTGCAAAGATTCTCTAATTTTGATAAAGATGAATGCTATAGACAAAACTTTTTTTTTTTAAAGGAATTTAATGGTCTTAAATGATTTATTGTTGCACCTGATTATCTTATAAATGCCGGTCTTTCTGTGCCTAGTGCACACATGTCTAACACATAGCATCTCTCTACCTTTGCCAGCTTTCCAGGAGAACAGACATATTTAGCTCCTGATTTTGTAGACTGTGTACATATTTCAGCATATGCCTCCATCTCTTTTTTCTTGACACTTTTGTTTTAAATCCAGAAACACTAAGGAGTGTTCCATCCCTGAGGATACATTCTTTTCATTTTAGTATTTTTCAGGTATCTTCAGTTACATAATTGCAGATTTGTTTTGTAATAGATAACATAGAAATAGCAACACTCCTTATTATATATTATTGTTCATTTAAAAGTCACCAGAGAATTTTTTTTCAATCTCTAGAGCAAATCCTAGTAATTCTTTTATGCCAACTACACAATAGGTTTGATTTTAATTTCTTTACCCACAGAAAGCCCTAGTAGTGACTTTTGATGGCATTTTATATCAAATCACAGTACCATAAGTCCACAGAGATAATATGCAGAACATATTTCAGAAAATATTTTCTTATGAGAATATACTGAGCAAGTACCTGATGTTGCTTTAGAGTCACAGGAAAAAATATCAGTTTGTAATTAAATGGCCATTTGACATATTATCTATGCATGTATTTATAGTATAGCTTACTTTTTCTGAAATGAATCTATGTGTACCATGGAAAAATAATATATTTTTTCACTTGTTCACCTTTAGCTCTGGGAAGAAAGGTTACAAAGGTCTGTATTGTGAATTCATTTGGCCTGTTATTATGATAGGGGACTCAAGAGTTGGAAAATTTTAGTTTAAGGTAAATAGTTATAAGCCCAGTAAGTAATGCATATGTTAAAGCTTTTGTTTCAGATCCCATAGATAAGGCCCATTCAGGCTCCTGGAGAAACAGCTGACCTCCTGGGGCATTGCTAAAGATTACCATCTGAGGACAACTGGAGGCATCCAGGCCATTTTGTTCCAGGGAGAGACAGATGACCATCAGTCCTGGGAACAGCTAACTGCCCAGGGTAAGAATACTGCAGTTTTTTAATCTAATTTTCCCTGAATTTCAAAACCCCTCACTGCACCTTGTTTATTCCGTTATAAAAATGGTGGTCTGGAAAGAAAAGGTAAGAAGGTTTTTTGTAGGGTCTGAACCTACCATCTTCTCAGATCATCGGCCATCTGAATAAAGTGCCCATAAAGATTCACTCTCTGTCTCTGCTCATTGGGTTTGGTAGTGACAGGCAGCACGAGCTCCAGTGTCTTTTCCAGTTTCAATTAAACCATCAAAACATTCCACCAGGAAAACAGTACCTATATAGAAGTATGTGAAGTAGTAAAAAATAATTTTTCCTTACAGATTTCTAAACTGTTCTGGATGAGCTAATAATCAAATCAACATGAGGTAGATTATCACACTTTGCCATATATAATGCACACTTTTTTTCCCCATATTTTTGAGGGAAAGATAAGGATGTACATTATAGATGGGTAGTACTAATTCTGTATCTATATAAATGATTTTAATTCTTTTATTTATGTTTATGTGTCAAAAGTATAACTCTAGAAAACAATAACAATATACATTTGCAAAATAATACCCTGGAATATGAATCAGTCTTGTTTCTAAATATAAATAAGTTAAAAAATTGAATTTAGAAATTAAAATGAAAGATTATTTTCCTGAAAGTTTGGGTCAAAAGTGTGGATGCACATTTTACACAGGAGGGAATTATACACAGCAAAATATGGAAATAAGAGAAAATAAAAATTTATTATGGATGTTCCATATGAATGTGAGACCCAAAGAGGCACTAGGTCATTACATTTATATGCCATTCTGAAGTAAGGAGAAAGGGCACAGGGGTCTAGAATTTCAAAAGGAAAGTAGGCAGTTTGCAAAGTAGCTGAGAAAGAGCCAATGTGTAGTAATTGAATTCTTGCTGGGCCACCTAGAAACAATGGGACACAGAGAGAAGGAAGTCCAGCAAACTGGATTTGCTAGATTTCTTCCCATCTGTCACACATAATTAATATATGCTAATGTAAATATACTAAGATTCCCTTCTGGAAGCAGGTTTTTCTACCTGAATTCCTTTAGGCTGATAAAGGAGGGTCAATCTTTCTTTCTCAGTCTTTTGTTTCTAAAAATAACCAGCTTAAAATCAATATCCCAAAGGGCATATTTTGGGGTGGCAAACTGGTCTCCCTCAAGTCCAATTCTTATCTTCCCATTTTTCTTTGGATCACTACTTGGTATGTGGAGCTCTCTTTTAAATGGATGTAAGAGATGTAAAGGTTAACAGGAGACAGAAAACTTAATACTTTAAAGTTCACTTATCATTTATCTAACATAAATTCTCAAGGGAAGAGAGTTCATTGAATGCCTCTAAGTTCTTCTTCTTGTCTGATATCTTGACATCCAATTAACTGGAGCTTCAAGAGTTCAGTTCAACTCCAACAAGGAGAAAAATAAAACTCTTTTATTAGTTTTTATTATCTCAAGACATTGTCCTATAAATGTGTATTTTATAACACCATGTTCATGTATTTTTAAATTCTAAATTTTATTAGTTTTGTGGAAATTACATATCTAAATGAATGTCATCTATCAGCACACATGAATGTCTGAACTAAAAGCAAAATACAGGTTTCCCCCACCACCCAAAGGAAGAGCACTTGAAGGCAATCAAAGTTTTGCCACCATTAAACTGCCTTTTGGGGTATTGATTTTAAACTGGTTATTAAAAAACAAAAAACTCAGAAAGAACCTTTAATTCCCAACTCTTTTTCTCTCCAAGAGATTCAGATACAAAATCTAATTTCAGGAAGTCAGTCTTAAAATGTTCACCTTGGCCTAATTTGAATTAAATATGGTAGATAGAAGGGCTTCAGGCAGGGACCTATTTCCAGACAGCCCTTGCATCCTGGTGTTTTTGAGTGGCCTGTGTGTGTGGCTCTTCCTCAACCAGAAACAGCCCACTCTCACTTCTGAAATATAATACCCAATCCTCCCTTTCATCCTCTGTCCAAAATATTATATATACCCACTGTTGCCTCACTGTCTTTAGAATTTTTATGCATATGTGAATTCTCCCTGCATGTGTATTAAAATTTGATTTTTCTCTTACTGATCTATCTCTATTAATTTTATTATTAGCCCAGCTAGAAAAACTTAGGTGCAAGGAAAATACTAACTTTTATAATCCCCACACATTCCTATAAAACATTTTGTAAACTGAGATAACATAAAGCAAAGAAGCAATTACTGTAATTTGTATGGAAGATTTTTAGGGTGTTCCCAGACCCAAAGTATAACCTACCATATAATACCAAATTCTTTAATCATGTGCAAAGTTACATTAAGCATAATACCCTCACCAGCTTTCTTAGGCTTTTCTAGCAATACACATCTTGCTAATGAATGCACAAAATAAAAAACCACAGATGCTCACAGTTCAAAGCTATGGTGACTTGATGCTGAGATGCTGAGTGCACATCTCAGGGAGGGAGCTTGACGGTGTCACTGTCAGTGTGTGCTGCCTCTGTAACAGCTCACTGCAAAACAAACACTGAGCACTGTTTTCACTTTTGGCCTTCTGTCATGAATCCTCTTTGAATTTCTTTTGGCTAATAAAAACCTAGTAATGTAGGTCTTTATGAGAGCAATGTGGTGTGACCAAAACTTTTGAAAAGCAAGGAATACCTGTAATATTTTAAAAAGGGGCTGGACAAACAGCTGGTGTAACTCAATTATTAAAATCACTAGTGTCACAAACCTCAAGGCCTAATTAATTTCTATGAGAAATAAATATTTCCAGGAAATTCACTATCTCGAAATAATTCAAACTTTCAAGGCTATTAAGCATTGGTAATCTCCGATGAAGCAAGGATTAAAGGGCCACAGTGTGATGTTTTAATGTCCAATCCAATTAATTTAGGAGTCATATACACACGTTGAGACAAACTACTGGGTGAAGTGTTATCAGCTGTAGTGTTTATGTTACTCAGCTGCAATAGATTACTTGCTTTGGACTTGCACCTGTTTCCTGTGCAGAGCGCCATGCTTTGTTTTCTTTTTTTTTTTTTTCTTCCCCAAGGACATCTGCTGGCCCCATTGCACACATACCCTTTTGAGAAGATTTGCAGCCATATTTTCAGGGAAGACACCTGGGGCATGACACGTGTTTGTAAATGGCTTATTTATGGATATTTTTTTATTTCTAGTTTATAGTGACTTTTTTAAAAAATGAACCTTTCTTCTTCCAAAATGCTAGCCACTAGAGTTGGATTTCTGTGCCAGGTCTACACAGTTACTGTTCCCTGAGCCTGAAAATTCCAATCCAGATTCTACACCTTACTGTGGCATTTGTAGTGCCCTCTGATTCCTTCTGGGTCCCAGAAAAAGACCCCAGCTGTGATTCTAGAGTATATACTAATTTAAGTACCGAACCCAAGGATAATTTGATCACCAGGGACAGCAATGTTTTTCTTTCTTCTCTAGCTGCCAAGAAGCTTGTATCGAATTTGAGCTTTAATCATTACAAGTGTAATTGAAATTCTGAATAGTAAGTTTTGAACTGGAATACTCAGTTTATACAGAAGAACACTAGATAGAAAATTAAGTAACCTGACATAGCACATCGGCATTTGGTAGTAGTTACATTAAATGTATATTAAATAAATATAGCATATTGTTGGATAAGGGTCCTATAAAAAGCATTTAAGTAGCTGGAAAGCATTTCTATATAAAGCAGTTTTTCTAGTTATGTAGCTTTGAGATCAGCAAATAAGATAGTACATTGCAAATATAATTTTCAAATTTTTACTGGTATTATTCATAGTTTTGTTTTCTACAAGATTTATAGGCTAGATTCCTGACCAATATGGTAGAGGAGGTAAAAGTTGTATTCATTTCCTTTGATGATCACATTAAAATCACTACTAAATTACAGAAAAGCTATTACTGAGAACTTTGTCTGAACACTAGCTGAACAAAATTTCTGTAACTAAAGCATAAAAAAGAAGCCGCATTAAGACTGCAAAAAAAAAAAGGGAAAAAAAAAGAAAAGAAAAAAATTCATCTAGGTAAGTTCCTGGGCAAATTATGGAATCAGGTGAAGAAAGTGACCAGATGGAGGTAAAACAGAGGTGGCACCATGGGCTCAGGTGCCTCCTGGATGAGCTGGGACCATTGCCTCCATTACCTTTGCCTCTATGACCTGCTTCACCTCGAAGGGTCTGCCTCTGTGTTTGCTTAGTGCTCTCAGGCTGGAACCTAGACAGGCAGAGGGTCAATATATTTTCTTTCCAAAAAGTCTCCTAGAAATTCTCCCAATACCTTCATTTTTAAGAGTGAAAACAAGCTTCCTCTGCAGGGAATTAATTAAGGTATTACCAAAAACACAAACTTGATTAAAATATAAACATGTAAAAACTGTGAAAACTAACCCCATCGAATCAACTAAATCTCGTGTGTTCAACTTTACTTAGCATTCACAGAACAAAAATACTCATCGGTTTCTTGTTGATTTCACTAATCTTATCTCAATAGGAAACTGATAAAATAAAAGAATGAGATTGACCTATCTCAAAGAAAATTCTACATTTTACACAATGACAACACTATTTAGTTTGGAGGTACATTGGAAAGAGTGCAGATACTATGTATGGAAAATGTATTAAAAGGCGGATGCTCAGAAATAAGCATTTTCCCATTGACAATTGAAAGCACCTTTGGGAGGCAATTTAGCTTATATTAAAGTGCCCCCTTGAGGTTGAAAGCATGACTACATGATCTAAAGTTTGATTGAAATGCCAAATAATTCAATTCAATTATCAAAAGAACTTTTTTAAATGATCAGATGTATATAGAATCAATGAAAATACACCTTTTCTCTATAAAACAAGGAATAATTTCCATGCATTTGCTCCTAATTACTCTCTGCTAAAGGGGGAAGAATTCTGCTAGAATAGCTCCTAAATCTAAGGGGTAGGAATTTGTGTCCATACCTCATCATATAAGAAATACCACATTAATTTTCATAGAAGAAATATTACCTTCTAAACTTCATTTATTTTTTTGATAACAAAGAACTAACTGTAGCTTTATTCTATTTCAAATTCTCAAAGCTCTCCAAGGTGTCATTTGGTGGGTGAGAGAGGCTGGGTTATCACCATTTGTCAGTTCTCATAGGTTATTGCTGAATCTCCAGGCTTTCAATCCAGTGGCCACTGCTGATTGGGCAGCTCTATTGTGGCTGTCACACAGTTTAGTGCGTACAGAACTCAGCAGTGGGTGCTTGAAATCCTGGCTGCTAAGATGTTCTGTGATGCCATCCTTCAGCGAGGTTTTGCTCTTTTTACAGCACCCTGCCAAAGACAGGACTCGCTTCTTGGCCCTACCTGTGATTGTAAGGAAATACCTTTATTCTTCTGCAAAAAAATATTTCTACCTTTTCGTTTCCTTAAATGTAGTCATATGTACCTTAAAATTCTGTTCTCCATAGAGTTTAATCTTTAAAAATAAATGCATGAATGGAACTGGAGATTATTACGCTAAGTGAAATAATCCAGGCTGTAAAAGACAAATATCATATGATCTCACCTATAAGTGGAACCTAATCAACAAAACAAACAAACATGAAAAATAGAACCAGAGACATGGAAATAAAGAACAAACTGACAGTGACTAGAAGGGAGGGGGAGGGAGGTAATGGTGGAAAGAAGGGGAAGGAGCAAGTCAAGGAACCTGTATAGAGAGCCCGTGCATGCGCAGAGACAACAGGGTGGGGGGATTGACTGGGTCGGGGCAGGGGAGGGGAGAGCAATGAAGAAAAATGTGAGACAACTGTAATAGAACAACAGTAAAAAAATAAAGCAAATTCAAAGACATCTGCAAACTTTTGTTTCTTCTAATATTTGTCTCTTGTGACAATTAGCATAAAAACTCCCACCAGCATAAAGAAGACATAAAAAGGAAAATTGCAAGGAAGAAACAGATTATTATAGTCTCAAAAGAACATTGTGCCACTTCAAACAATGATTAGGATCCTTGGAGTACTAATAAATATGTAGACAAAACCAATTATGAATATATAAGGCATCTAGATAACTCATATGCCAAAAATAAATTTTCTATAAAATTCAAGTAAGTATTGAATCTTTGTTTTTCCCAAATTTAAATGAACTTTACACCTTTGGAGGTTTGTTTAGAACAAAATGCTAATATGGTAATTCTACTGGATGGAACAGTAATCATCAAATTAGCCCCAGACAATAAATACTGTGAGCTCTCCTCCCTGGTTTATTCTAGGGATACATTATTTTGACACATTTAAAAATGTAAATTTCTTAAGTACAGGAGACTAAGTATGAGATTGCAATGTGTCTTAGAGGGGAAAACAATGCTTAAAAGTTGAAAATTAGGGGAGTTAGCAAGAAAAGACTTGTGAGCTATGTGGAAAAAACAATGAAGAAGAAATCAAGGGAAAGAATATCTTGTTAGAAAATCTTAACACCAGAACTGGAGAGAAAATCATTTGGAAAGTTCAATGCAGCTTAAAGAGATTTTAGCTCTGAGGTAGAATACAGTTCTGGCAACAGCTTCTAAATGGAAGAACTAGGAAAGCCACAAAAATACTGAATTATCTTTTTGAAAGCAATAGCACTTGAATGAGGGCTGAGTTCTCTGCACACAGGGGAAATGTATACGATGCTTACAGGGAATGACTAATATGGTACTGAAAACTGAACCAAGACAGCAGAAGTCAAAGAGTCCTGGAGGAGATAGCCAGTGTGGAAATATACTATTAACACTTCTTTGAGAACCCAGCATTCAGCTAAGACAGAAACTTTCCATCTTTGGAATAAACACCACATCCTATCATAAGATTTACTTTAGTCTGGACATGTTTTGATTTTCCCCTGCAAGTCCATAAAGACTTTTATAACATAACACCTCATTTTATCTTTCAGTCCACCAAAGTTAGAACTTCTTGACAGTTTATTGGCTACTACCCCAAAACTGATAAAAAGCCATACCATACAAATGCTATCTTGTTTATCTGATGCACAAACAATAGCAATCTTAATTCTACTCATGCGGATTTGTATTTTTTATCTTCAGTCCAACTGCCACAATAAATTCATTGTAATGCAGCTGTTTTCCATTTTGAGAGCCTACCCTCCACTTTTGATATGTTATACTTAAATTTTGTATATTTGGCATCATCTAATAACTGATTATAGGGAGGGGCGCATTCAGTGATGGGTTTGGAAACCCCTTAAGGAGATCTATCTTAGAGCTCAATCAACTGTTCATGTGTGCAAAGGACACTTGCAGTGGTCCATATTGTATATTATTAAATATGTCATTTCACTCAATAAGGAAACTCTTCTGCACATATCCATCCCTGCTGGAATAATGATCTGACATAAACCAAGAAGCAATGGGCACTTCAGTTCTCAAAATAATTTTATGATTTTCTTAATAAAAGCACTTGTAACTAATGCCCAATAATTGACCAAAAATTGTTTTTTCAAAAGCTGTGTAAAGGAAGTTTCTAGTCCAGAATCTCAAAATGTGCTGCTGGGTGACTGTCTTGGGCTTTCCCCCAGGGCTCCAGGCAACAGCATTATGGCATAGAATACTTTCAGTACCATCCCAATGTGGTGAATCAGGAAGGCCATACTGTGCTGAGGCTCTTCAGAGCTCCAAGTCTTCTGTTCCTTTGAGCTGCATGCAAATTTAGTTTTTATTTCCCCTGGTAAATAGGGTTAATAAAATCACTACATGTGGTGTGTGATTTCTCCAAAGATCAAATAATTCAATTAATCTTTGATCTTTTTGCTTTGCTTTTTAAACTGGCAATGACATTAGCTTATTTTGGGGTGTCTAAGGGATGTCTCTTTGCCTCTTTTGGCTTTTGTGAAAGTCGTGCATTAGAACTTCTCCATTTTCCCTGACCCTGTAGTTATTTGGGTTACTCAGACAACTTTGTCTTCAGACTGAAATATCAATATTATATCTTTAATAGAATAAGTAACATTACTTTATAACTTAAATCTAAATTTATTCTCACCAAGAAGTAGTAATAAACAGAATAATTTAAATATCCTTGTGTAAAAATAATACAGGAGTATTAAAGTCCCTCCTATGTGAATACAAACTGACCCAAATAACCAAAGCTTTCTTCCAAGATAAAAATTGAAGAGACAGTGTTAACCAAGCTGATTAGAGAAAACTAATGTCCTTTAGAATGTCTCACAGCTTGAATTGTTAACACCATACTAGCCATGATAAAAAATATCGAGAGGACTCATGTATTACTTTAATTAAGACGTGTTCATCTACAGCCTGCCTCTAGGATCCATCAGTTTTGTTTTTATTGTTTACAGATTATGTGGTACTATAAAAAAATTTGTGAGTAAGAATATACTTGCACATTATCAATCCTTAACTAAAAGCAATATTTTCTGGTCTCCCAGATAGCCAACATTGTTGTAAATTGATGACTTGAATGAACTTAGCTAATTCTAGATGTTTCCATCAAGCAGGAGAGACTGAAAGAAAAGTGTAAATATGTACATTTCCCCCTCCATGAATTAATATGAGAAGAATCCCTTATCTGGAAAACATATTTACTCCAATAGTATATTCAGGTAGGGGTAAAGCAACAGCCATACAAAGCTTTTATTATAAATTCCTGCCTTGAGCTATACTTTCACTTGCAAACCTTCTATAGTTGTTTTACCAAGTCAAATTAATTTAGAAGGTTTACTTGAAAAACTTCTATAGCTGTCTTACCAAGTTAAATTAATTTAGGTTTACTTGCAAACCTTCCACACTTGTTTTAGCAAGTCCACTTAATTTGACATATGATCATATGTCATAGATCAGGATTCAACAAGCCCTCCATCCATTTTACCTTTTCCAATGAAAACTCCCTGGGTCCACTGTCCTTCTATCACACAGAGTCCTAATCCTCTCTTTCACCTCAAACTACTTTAATTGGAACTACCTCTGAAGGGATTGTAGATTTATCTTTTGTATAGTCAGAATTTCCAAGCCTCTAAGGCCAGCATCAATTAAATGACTTCATAGTTGCTCTTTGAGAGTGAGATGAGTTGGGGAGACACTAAAATCAGTTAATCTTTTACTGTAAACCATTAGCATTTTAGTAGCTACTCCATCTCTCTCTCTTTCCTAAGTCTACCATTTGTATATTGCTATTCAGTTCAACTGTATTTTTACTGATTTTACTCTTTTTTCCTGAATAATTCAAATCTTACCCTTTCTTTTATCACCATTCAGGGCGTTTGGCTTCATTTTGTTGCCCCACTCCATACAGAAAAAGTCACTTGCTATGAAGTTTCAGTTGTACAAGATGAATTAGTTCTGGAGCTGTGCTCTAGAGCAGAGGCCCACAGCCAACAATGCTGTATTGTGCACCTAAAGGTTTGTTAGGAGGGTAGATCCCATGTTAAGTGTTTTTGTCACAACACATACACATACAGCCCGACACACACACAAAAGGGAACCTTGGTGAAGATGGATATGTTTATTACATTGATTGTGGGGATGTCTTCATGGGTATAGGCACATGCCCAAATCCATAAAATTTATATATTATATATGGGCAGCATTTGGTATGTCAGTAGTATCTCAACAAAGTGGTTAAAGATGAAAATGTCAGAAAGGTGTTTTCTAAATTCTTTTAATATATTCCTTGTTTATATTATCATAGTTAAAAAGAAATGTCACGATGTTTTCTTGAATTTTACTCATTTAGAATATCAGCTAGATTATGGGTTAAATAGGTGTGGGGCTACAATTACCATTTATAATATAGTCTTTAAATGGCAAAATATGTTCTGAGTGCCTAACAACTATCTGCAAATACGTTTGACATACATTTTTTATAAGTGATTAACTTCTTCACATGTTATGGGATTCTAGGTTATAAGAGCACCTGAAAACTTGATGCCATGGTGATGAAGGTATAAACTGGTAAATGACAACTTATATCCAAATAAACAAATAAATGAATAAAGTCACACAAGTAACTGGTGCCACTTTCAGCACAGCATCAACCATCTGGAAAAGAAAAAGATTTGGACGAGGAGAAACTTCCATACTGTGATATAACCATGTTTATGTTGGTTGCAGTTACAAGATTCTAGTAGCCTCATAAAGAACAGTCTTTATTTAACCTCTAAGGATGGTGCTTTTTAGAATATGTATGGACCTACTTTTTTCTAGCATAGCTGGTTGGAATTTACTTCCTCTACCTGAACTTCTTTAAAGCCAAAGCTAAGTGAGGGCCCTGAGAAGGTCTAAAAATGCTCTTCCAATTTTGAGTATTTAATACAGTAAAAATAGCTTATGTACTTTTCATGTGCAAAATTCATTTCAATAGCAATATAGAAAGGAGTTTCCAATTGCAAAACCATGCTTCAGTAGCCTATTGAATCTCTTTTCCTGTGACCTGTATAATCATTTTATTGACTATTAGTCTGATGGGAATCATTTTGATCAAAGCAGATATTTGCCAACTCCCTTTTGGCAATAAACATGCAGCCCACTTTACAACTGAATCACCAGCTTTAATTCTGTGGTTCCAGCATTCTGAGACTATTTCTCAGTTATTTTCATTTCTGGTAAAAAAAAAAAAAAAAGAGACAAAAGCAGTTATTACTTCCTTTTCATTAGAATTTCTGTTGTGTTTGATTTAGTAGTTTCCCCAGACCTGGGATCTACTGACAGCAAGTCATCATTTTTGAGGACATTTTTTCCTACCAACGGTGCTTGCTGCAAGGTCATGTGACCTCACCCCATCGATAGCCCAGAAGCCATCCTGGCAACAATGGTTTCTCAAGCCCACTTTCCTTATCTTTCTTCTTCCCTGCAAAGTGTTACCCATTACTTAAATTATTGAGTCAGGAGTTTTTACAAAAATTGTCTTTATAATGTAAAATGCAGAGATTACACAGGTCAGAAAATTGACACAAACTTCTACAGACCATGTTCACGAATGCTTTCATAAAAACCAACCACGTGATACGGAATAGAAAGCATAGCGAGAGACCGAGGTCTGCAGACTTCCAGGCCTTACTCCCTGGAACATTCCTTAGCCATACACTACACACTTGTTCTCCACACATCACAAACCACCTGGATGTGCGTGAGGAGCTGTGTTAGTTTCACGTAGCTGCTATAAAATATTACCACTGACCTAACGACTTGAAACACCAGAAATGCATTCTGTCGGAGGCCAGCTCTCTGAAATCAACATCAGTGGACAGAAATCAGGCTTTCAACAGGGCTGGGCTCCCTGTGGAGGCCCTAATGGAGAATCTGTTCCTTGCCTCTTCCAGCCTCTGGTGGCCGTCTGTGTGTCTTGAATGAACGGGCTGCCCCCTCTGGTTGTGCCACTTCATTCCTTGCCTCCGTGGTTACATTGCCTTCTCGTCTTTGGTGTGTGTTAAAGCTTCCCCAGCCTTTATCCTATACAGACACATGTGATTTCATTTAGGACCCACTGGAACAGGACAAGAAAATGTCTCCATGCCGAGATCCTTAGAAAATCCCATCTTCAATTTTGCTTCTTTCTTTCCTCCTTTTTTTTTTTTTTTTTTTTTTGCCATATAAAGTAACATGAACAGTTTTCAGGAATTAGAACATGGACCTCGGCAGGCTGTAGTTCAGCTTACCACAGGGCTCTGAGTTTCAGGAAATTTGCCTTCATTGTGGTTTTACAAGACCACTGGTCACACAGGCAGAACAGGCTGTTTAACAAACAATTTACAAACAATGAGACATCAACAAACAAGCTAACCCTAGGTGCTGCTGGTAGAGTTTCCAACATTAAGCAGCCCATTTCAGGTCACTGGGTAGCCCATTCATCTATTAGTAGTCCAACAAGTCAGCACTAGCATTCCAGGTACCCTCAGAGATTCAGCATGGAGTTGTCCCCATCTAGCTGGAAGATAGCATTTTCTTACTCAAAGGAAATGTAAGAGAATGATTTAAATGTTTTGTTTGATTCAGAGAGTAAAATAGGTCCTGTTAGAAAAAGTTCTGAGGAGCCCTCATATCCCAGGGTTAAGAGAACACACAGAGTTTGGTTAGCATTGAAGATCAGTGACAACAATCTTCCCAACTAAACCAAACCTCCCTAAAATAATCACAGTAACAGCTATAAAACTTCAAACATTCTCATTGCATTGTAATTATACTACAGCTGCACCTGTTGAGATTGCCAGAAATCTAAGTATAAATTTCAATAATTATCTGCTACTCCCAACCTTTCTCATTCAGCAAGTCACCAAATTCTTGTGATCCCACATCAGAAAATCTCTTAATTCTCACATCCACTGTTTTCTTCCCATTTCCAGGGATGGCTTCTGGACCATATTTTCAAGAACAAGGGAACTATACTTGCTGCTATCATCAGTAGAGCCTTATTTTGCCTTTCATATCCATGTTTTCATCTGTTTCTAGAATTCTCCTAAAATACAGGTTACCCTATACTATTCTCTTTTCAATCATACATATTTGAATATGACTTTAAAAATTGCTTTGAATTATTCTGCTTGCTCTGTACTTTCTGCAAAAAGACTTAAGGGTAAACTTTTATTTTCTTGGATAAGTTATTATACAATTAGGTCTATGGTTGTTTATTTAAGGCACTAGCAAAAGCACGTTTGTACTTATCTCAATGATCTTTGGCAACAAAGCACACACAGAGCAAGAGTTCAGTATCTACAAAATGAAAAAAAAAAGCATATTGAAATTATATGCTTTTTAAGGTTTACTTAATAATCTAAACCATGTAATATAGTTCAGAATATATACAGATAAAAAACTACATTAGTCTGCCTTTTCTGCAGGTGATATGTTACCCCATGCACGCCTAATACCTCAAATAGTATCAAACCCTTTGCATACTATGTTTTTTCCCAATACATACATGACTTCTCATTTAAAGAAAGCACTTCCTGGCTTCTCTTTGGCATATCTGAATTATCAGCACCACTACCCTTGTACTTGGGGTCATTAGTAAGTTAGACAAGGCTCACTTGAGTACAAGCACTGCAATACCAGGGCATACAACGGGTAACCTAGACGGTACTAAGTGACTAGGGAGTGGGAGGGGAACAGTGTGCAGACTCTGGAGAAACAGAAAATTTGTATCCCCAGTGTGAAGGAGCAGGATGATGTGAAATTTCATCATGTTTTCAGATGATGCTTGATTTAAGCATATGAAGTATTTTTTCTGGAATTTCTTATTAATTTTTTTCATACCATGGTCGACCATGGGTAACTCAAACCATAGAAAGCAAAACCATGGGTAAGGAGCTTCATCTTCCATACAGGACTACAGAACATAAGCAGATCATGATCAGAAATTGCTACTATGTCCATTTAGCCCTAGAACAAGTTGCTGCTCTTTTAAAAATGTATAATACAAAATAAATAATGTTTTGGAACCAAGTATATTAAAGAATAAAAGAATTTTTCTCCAAAGAGACAAGAAAATCTTAAGTAATTGTTTGCATATTTACATTTATTTTCATATTGTGGGGGAGAGGAGAAACTAACCATATTAAAAATCCCATAATTATTTACACTCATCCAAACTAACTTGATGTATGTAAAGCATATGTTCATTATAAAAACAAAAACATAACAAAAACAGTCACTGGCTTTTTGGAGAAAAAATTGGCTTCCATGCCATCTGTAACTCTTCCTAACTTTGTTTCCTTTATTGTTGCAATGAAGCAGATAGGCAGGAAAAAGGCATTCTTCATTACACCAAAATAACTGCATACAACGTGAATGGCCATGAAGTTATTTCATTAACGCATGCTCTTAAGTCATCTATAGATTATAAATGACAAATTTATATGAATATAAAAATCACAATTGCTATATTTCTGTACTTGTATTTCAAATTGACCTATCCCCACTTTTCCTAAACAAGTAGCAACATGTTCCAGTTAAAAACTAATATAATGAATAGTTACTTCATAAAGGTCATAGAGTTTGCATATAGTTTTGATGGCACATTATAGAAAAAAAGTATTATTGTGATATGCAAATAAGGGAACAAAATATCACAAAAACATTTTAATTAGCCTCACAGTAGAAAGCCAACTATATATAGATAGAGCCCAGCATTTAAAAATGAGAAGTGTGGGTTTGACTTAAAGATCAATTTACTGACATATTTTGAATATCAATTGACTTATTTGTAAAACAAAGATAATACACTATGATTAAATATAAAGATATAAATGAAAATATCTCTGGACAGTTTTAGCAGGAGACATGCCTCGTCTCAAATCATGTCTCATCTTTGCTAACTGCATGACCTTGGTAAAAAATCATTTATTAAAAAATAATTTGTCAAATTACAATTCTAATAACATGTCCATGTTATGGTGTGATTGTAAGTATTACATTAGTATATGAAAGCATAATAAGAACTACATAAAAGGTAATATTTACTAGTATTCCTTGATCTGAGAAGAATTCGCTGCCTCTCTCTTTCCAGTACGAAATGCTTATAATAACAACACCTTTGCTCTAGAGCTGTAGTGACAAAGTGAGACCATGTGTGTAGAAGTATTTTAGAATTACAAAATGCAGAATCCATGTTTAGATTTTTTCATGATTTGTCATTTCAAATTAACTCAGTGACCTGTGGACACATGCTCAAAAGTGCTACGTAGATCTGCACTTAATTTAACCAATTCAGTGTTTTAAGATATTTTCTACATAAAAAGCACCTTATTATCAAATGAAGGATAGATTTGCTTTGATGTGCTCCCTAATTTCTGCACATATTTTAAACTTTTCATAAAATTTTACCTCAAAACACAACTCTTGCACAGCTGTGTTCATGTACTCTTGCTCAATTTCAGGAATATCTTAAAGATTAAGACATTTAAATATAAATAGTTTAAAAGTCTTAATTAAATAATGAAAACACAGTTTTAGCTCATATAATCTGTTTTTCTTTACTACTACAATAAGAGAGCTGAGAGTAGTTTATGATCTAAAATAACCAAACAGGTAAATTTTATTTATTTTTTATTTAATCTTCATTGTATTTTTCCCATTATCTTGCAGTCCCCTTGTACCCTCTTCCCCCTGCAATCACTACATTATTATCCATGTCCATGAGTCCTTTTTCCTTTTTTGCTCAATCCCTCCACCCCCACCCTCCCTCACTTAGCTGTCATCCTGCTCTCCATCTATGAGTCTATATCTGTTTTGCTTGTTCAGTTTGTTCATCAGATTCCACATACAAGTGAAATCATATGGTATTTGTTTTTCTCTGACTGTCTTATTTCACTTAGCATAATATTCTCCAGGTCCATCCATGCTGTTGAAAAGGGTAAAATTCTCGTCTTTTTTATGGTTGAGTAGTTATTCCATTGTGTAAATGACCCATAGTTGATTTATCTGCTCATCTATTGCTGGACACTTAGGCTGCTTCCATAACTTGATGATTGTAAATAATGCTGCAATGAACATAGGGGTGCTTATGTTATTTTGAATTAGTATTTTGGGTTCCTTTAGATATATTCCCACAAGTGGGATCACTGGATCAAAAGGCAGATGCATTTTTAATTTTTTGAGGTACCTCCACACTGCTTTGCACAGTGGCTACATCAGTCTACATTCCCACCAGCAGTGTACAAAGGGTCCCCTTTCTCCACAACCTTGCCTGGCACTTGTTTGTTGATATATTGATGATAGTCACTCTGACAAGTGTGAGATGATATCTCATTGTGGTTTTAATTTGCATTTCTCTGATGATTAGTGACATTGAGCATCTTTTCACATTCCATTGGCTATGTGTATGTCCTCATTTGAGAAGTGCGTATTCAGGTCTTTTGCTCATTTTTTAATTGGATTGTTTGTTCTTTTGTTGTTAAGTTTCATAAATACTGTATAAATTTTGGATATTAACCCCTTACCAGATGTAGTGAATATGCTCCATGGGTTGTTTTTTTAGTTTGTTGATGTTATTTTGTTGCTGTGCAAAAACTTAAGAACTGTTTCTCATCATTGCAAAGCATATCACAGACTTTTTTATTTATCTAGCATAATATTACAGTAGTCACCAGAACTACACTATTAGATTTATAAAAATATCTATGACCCCTTTCCCTAGCTTTTGAGGTCCCAAAATCATTTTAAATTTCCATGAAGAATCCTAAACAGCATGTTCAGACAATAGGCTTCTATATAATTTTCTAGCTGATTTGCTTAATGTTAAAGAGCTTATCTTTATTTCAAAACACAGCATTTGTAAATTTCCCAAGTGAAGTGTTTCCCTTATATACTTAAATATAGTAGATGAATATAAGTTAGTCTCATCTTACTCAGTAGGATACCATTAAACAATCGATTGTTATAATGAAGAGCAAAGGCCACAGGGGCATGTAAACACTTTGAAATATTTTGAAAATTTAATCTTTTTGCCCTTCCATGGAATGACCTTTTTGTGTGGTTTGATTTTTGTAATTACTCTTTTTCATTCACAGTTAAGCCATTCTTATCTAGGTGGTGGGCTTCTAAGAGCAACACTGTCTCATTAATCATCATAGGGCTCCCTGGCCCCACTAAAGGACATGTCTTTGATCCCTCTGCCACCAGCAGCTACAGAGTTCTTCCTAATCCATTTTTCTTATTTACTATTTATAAGCTCCTGTGTCCTACCAAACTTTCAGGAACTTTGCTCAAAAATAGACTGGGCTCTGAGACAACGTCTGACATATTTTTCTTAGTACATGGACCTCCTGACCTCAATACTGGCTTCCACATTCCTGGAAGCCTTCTGGATAGTTGAGGTTGCCACATTAATGAATACATTTGTGTTCAGGCAGTTTTAGTCAAATGGGTTCATTGCAAACATACTTGGTTTGCTTAGATGTTACAGATACTTTGTAAATTAAACAAAGCTGCACTGAGTGCCTGAGTTCTGAAGTATTACCTTTGAAAGCTAGTTTAAGTATAGCAATAAATTATTCAGATAGGACTAGGAATCTTTTATTCCAATAACAACATTGCATATTGCCATTTAGCGAATACTTTCACAACTCTTTGATTTTTCAATGATTTGCAATGAATTACAATGGTCCTGATTTTTAAGACAGACATCCATAGCTTTTCATAAGGTTTTACTGTATCAAATCAGAGATAATACCTTCATATTGAAAAATCCTTGGGAATTGATTGTTCCTGTTCCCTTATTAGACATAAGATGTAATAAACCACCTGAGAAGTTGACAGTTGCTATTGTTTCCTTACTATCCAGACAAAAACACATATAGCATTATTGATTATTATCTGGATTTAGATCAACATTGCCTTTCAGTGCTGAAACTGCTAAAATATTCCCTGCTTAAAGTTTTAACACATAGCAATTACATGCTATACTAGAAGATACATATTATAGTAGGATGTATATAGAATAATATACATGTTATAGTTACTATATATATCCTAATATACCTATACATATATGTGCACATACACACATACATATATCCTACTTTATAAAAAGCAATCTACATGTTTCAAAAGTAACATTATTCTGTCAGATGCTGACCTTAAAAATGTATTCCTTTCCACCTGACTTATTTTTTCAAACTTTTTTGTAGCAGATTTTCTAAGCATCCATAGCTTCAGCACCCCCATAAGACTAAATTGACATACAAGCATACTCAAAATGCCTTAGCAGCCCCGGCTGGTATAGCTCAGTGGATTGAATGCAGGCCTGAGAAGCAAAGGGTCACTGGTTCTATTGCCTGGGAATGCAAATTCCCAGGCATTTCCATGCCTGGGTTGTGGCCCAGGTCCTCAGTTAGGGACACATGAGGAGCAACCACACATTGATGTCTCTCCCTCTCTTTCTCCCTCCCTTCCCTTCTTTCTAAAAATAAATACAATCTTTAAAAACTTTTAAAAATGTCTTAGCAGTATTTTTCATACCTGTTGAGAGGATTAGTTCACAAATTCTGTAGAAATAAAGCAGTGAATCCTGTAGTTTCTGCTAGCATCAAAGCCTTTGTCACCCTCTAAATAAAAGAAATCAAAGGTATCTGGGGATGTTTAGGTAACAGAAGTATAACGGTGCTCTTCCTTTTTATGGAAGGACAGTTCACATCTCTTTGAGAACTCACTCAAGTTCTGGTCCATATGATTCAGGAGACTGTGGTTTTAGTCACTTCCAAAATCATACATTGAGTTGAGCTTTGTGTTTTTCTCTACAAAATCAAGGGACTACGAACACAATACAGTGAGTGACAGGAAGAGAGAAGACTTAGAAACCAAACTGAGAGGAAGGCAGCATGAGAAAGTACTTGTGATTATTTTAAATCTGTGTTTATAGAGAAATTGTAGCACCACAAGCCTTGTGTGATAAAGTTTCTTTTAGTTCATTGTACTGCAAGAGGCTGAAGGCTTTTTCTTTTTGAAGGAGGGAGATGGGGCAAATGGTAATTCAAGATATGTAAATAGTTTAAAAATATATATGAAATACTAGCACATTTATATTAGAAGAGATATCTAAGAATGTTATAGTAGCACTTTCATAATAAGCAAAAATGAGAAACGTGCCAAATGTCCAAAACAAAATTGATAAAATAATTTGGTGATACATTATATAAAAATATATATATAATAATATATATGTAATATATATGGCATGCAATTGAGGATAGTAGTTAAGTAGCTACCTCTGGCTAGGGAGTAGAATTAAATGAGACAAAGAATCACATAAGAAGGAAAGTTATTGGTAATTTAAACATACACAAATAGAAATATACACTCAGGCTTTCATAAGCCAATTTAAATACTGTGTCATGAGCCAAAATATTATCAATCTAATGGTAAACACCTATATTTTTTACAAGAAAACTACTAACATTTATTTTGATCAGTTCTGCAATATTTAGTAAACCCATTTCTCTTTTCCAAACTTTTCTTAATAATCCATCTAATAAATAGTTGGTTACTGGAGTGTTGTATTTCATATTTGCATAAGGTAGATATTTTTATATTTTAATAAGTCAAGAAGAGGAAAATAAGTTTTAAAAAATAAAACACCTGAGTCTATAGTAAGATGTTTGAAGTTCCTTTTTACTTCCATTTTTTCTTCCCCCGTTTTTTTTTAAAGATTTTATTTATTTATTTTTAGAGAGGGAAGGGAGGGGGAGAGAGAGAGAGAGAGAGAGAGAGAGAGAGAGAAACATCAATGTGCGGTTGCTGGGAGACATGGCCTGCAACCTAGGCATGTGCCCTGACTGGGAATTGAACCTGCGATGCCTGGTTCGCAGCCCGCGCTCAATCCACTGAGCTACACCAGCCAGGGCTTCTTCCCCCTTTTTATATTTACCTGTATATACACCTACGTATACTGGCATAATGTAAAAGCTTTAGGTGAAATGTAAAAAAATGGGACACCTGTCTTTTAAAAAATATTGTCTGGCTTCATGTCTTTGTATCTTTCATTCTTTCTACTAGTTTCACTAAACTTTGATTAGTAGGAAGTTCAGCTCTAACACAGGGAGCACATGGAATAAAACTTTGCTAAGTATCTAATTGGATGTTTTTCCTTCACCTACTGTCACTTTGTATCCTACTGCTGTGACCAAGCATCTCCTTTACCACATCTTCCCATGGACTTCACCTCTTGCTTCTGAATTTGATTCTCCTAAGCATTAGACTGCGAGTACTTGCTGCTCCTCTGCTCCACTGTCAGAACACTTTTAGCACATCCACATCCATTTCTCCATCCACCTATTCCAATAGATGGTTTGTATACTGAATATTGCATCATCCCTTATTTCATTGTATTAGCAATATCAGCGCAGGCTGTGAACCAAAGCATCACAGGTTTGATTCCCAGTCAGGGCACATGCCTGGGTTGCAGGCCACAGCCTCCAGCAACCGCACATTGATGTTTCTCTCTCTCTCTCTCTTTCTCCCTCCCTTCCCTCTCTAAAAATAAATAAATAAAATCTTAAAAAAAAAGAAAGAAATATATTTAGAGTCACGTTCTTTCTTGTATCTTTCTCCTAAAACAACTTCTTTTAGTATGCTTTTGCTTGTGCTCTCTTTGTCTGTCTTTTTGTGCCACCATAGTACCTGGGTGTCTGTTAACGTTTTCTCAGTATGTTAGAGCTCGAAACCAGCGCAGACTTACTTTGCTGTGTCTGTGTATATGTATACCTATATACATATGTGCACACATATACACATACATACATTCACAGCAGAGTTGAGTATTTGTTTTGAAGACCTTTTCAAGTGAATTTCTGGTACTTGGAAAAATATAGGACATTGAAGAAAGAAATTGAGGAAGATACAAATATGTGGAAGCATATACCATGTTCATGGATTGGAAGAATTGACACCATTAAAAATGCCCTTACTACCCAAAGCAATCTACAGATTAAATGCAACTCCTATTATAATAACAATGATATATTTCACAGATCTAGAACAAATATTCCAAAAATTTATATGAAGGAACAACAACCACAACAACAAAACCCAAATAGCCTCAGCAATCTTGAGAAAGAAGAACAAATTCAAAGTATCACAATATCTGATATCAAACAGTTCTGCAAAACCAAAATAATTAAAGCAGGCTTATACTGGCATAAGAGTAGGCATGTAGATCAAAGGAACAGAACAGAGAGCTAAGAAATAAACCCATACCTTTATGGTCACCTAATATTTGATAAAGGAAGCAAGCACATACAATTGAGTAAAGACAATTTCTTCAATAAATGGTATTGGGAAAATTGGATGCAGAAAAATGAAACTAGTCCACCAACATACACCTTACACAAGAATAAACTCAAGATGGATAAAAGACTTAAATGTAAGTCACAAAATCATAAAAATCCTAGAAGAAAACGGGCAGTAAAATCTCAGGCATCCCTCATAGCAATATTTTCACTGAGTCATCTGCTAGGACAAGGGAAGCAAAGGAAAAATAAAAAATAAAAAACAAAAAATTAAGTAAATGAATCAATTTAAATTATAAAATTTATATAAATGTAAATATGATTAACAAAAAGGAAAATTGTAATTGTTATTGACCCATAAATTGTTAACTTTTGGCATTCTTATACCCTTAAACACCCCTACACATTTTCTATGTGACTCACCAAACAGTACAGTCCACCTTCAGCTCATTAACTCCTATTCAAATTAGGTTTTTTAATGGTATATGTTTTGCTACAATTACTCAGGGTTTTTTGGGGGGTGGGAGGACAAAAGAAAGAGTAATCTCCATCAATACTTTAATCCTGTTCTTCTATAAGAACCTATAACATCCCATTATTATATGATAGATCATTTTTATGTCATTCTGCACAACTATTTTAACGGTCTCTGTTCTTAAATTCAGTGAGTTTTGAAATCAGTTGTTAAATTGTGGCATTTCTATTATTTGTTTCCTAGTTTAAATATTTTATTTCAAAGATGATATATCAATATTCTCCCTGAGTATTGGATTTGGTGATGGGAAACATAAGAACTCATCTATAAAATTTGGCAGTTTGTCTCCTACATTGTTGAAACAGTTTTTGAAGGAAGTATTTTATAATAAAGAAGAATTTACAATACAGATAAAACTAAAGAAAAAGTCAAGTTTACATGAACTCTTTTGGTTTCTGTAAAAAAGATCTATAAATGGAAGAATAGAAATAAAAAGTGGGTATCCATGAATATTAGCATACCTCTAATCAAATAATAATTTTAATATTGTTCTATTTTCCATAAAAATAAGAAGGGATAAATTCTTCATATATGCTTCTATTTAGGGCATATAAATATATAAATGCAGATCCAATAGATAAAGTTGTTGAAATACATTCTAAAGTTGTTCAGCAAAATCTTATTTCATTTTAGTAAGTACATGAAATTGTCTAGTTTTCAATGAGAAAGGAAATTGAGAGTTTTTTTCAAAGTTTTATTTAGGTCATCTTTGATATTAGTAAATATAGTTTCATTGATTTATATTACCCTCAAAATATTAAGCATGTATGTAAAAGATGTTGCCATGTTTAGAAATAATATTACCATATTTAAGTTTATAAGATAAATATACTAAATATCATTAAATATACAGTGTATTCTCATTATATTGATTGGTACTAATTCAACTTGTAACTTAATTATTATAGAGTTTAGTAAAGACTGAGTAGTAAATGATATAAACTATTATATATAAATACAATATTGTAGAAATATTAGTTCTCTTCATATTAGTCAACATAAAAAGAGGTAAATAAATTTTCTTTTATATATTTGACTATCAATAATTAGTTCTGATATTTTATTATTACCTATATATCAATAAAATAGTTACCACATATAATTTGTTACTCATGACAGAATGAAAGGGGAAAAGCAAGAAAGAATACTAAAGTCCTTATACCCACACATACTTTTTCCTCATTCATTCAGTTTACTGTATAAAAATTTAAGATACCTCAGGAACAAGTAAGCACATGGTTTGGCTTCTTTCTAATCACATTTACATTCCATCACAACATGCTACAGTGCAACCCACCTGAAACTACTGTTGCACAGCTTAAAATAACTTTACTTATGAAAGAGAATACTGTTACTTACTTGGTAGGAAGCCAGGTGTTCAGTCAGAAACAATAAAAGGGAAATAATGAAACAAATTATTTGCCTGGAGGATAGGCCTGCTTTTCTGTCTTCTGTGAATTAACCCACAGAGACATCTTTCACTTCCTGGATAGACAGTAATTGGTTACATATTTATAACATCAAACCATGATTTATAATGCTTAATTTTCAAAGCTGAATAAAGTTGATTTAATTTGTCCCAAGGCTATGAAAATCTTGCAATGAAATCAATGGAGAGCATTTTTCTAGGTGAAAACTGAATGCATTCATTCATTCATTCATTCACTCAGCCATTATATGTATTACGTGCCTGACACTCTTCTATGTAATAGAATGGGGCAGTTGAATTTGAATCAAATATTATGTATTTCCCAAAGTTTATATTCTGGACAGTGGAGACAACAAAAACAGAAAAAGAGTAGCATAAATGGCATGTTAAATGGTGATAAGCAGTGTGAAGGACAAAAAAGCAGGAGTAATGAATGTCATGGCTGGACTGAGTGTGTTAAAGATAGATTGCTAGAGAAAATACCTGTTTAAGATGATGTTTAAGAACTGCTTTCTGACCTGGCAATTCCACTGCTAGGAATAAACCCTAAGAATCCTGAAACACCAGTTCAAAAGGCCTTATGCATACTATGCTCATAGCAGTTTTTATTTACCATAGCCCAGTGTTGGAAACAACATAAGTGCCCATCAGTAGAGGAGTAAAGTAAAAAACTGTGGTGCATTACACAATGAAATACTATGCAGTAGAAAGAAAGAAGGAGCGCTGACCTTTTGTGACAGCATGGATGGAACTGGAGAGTATTATGCTAAGTGAAATAAGCCAGTTGGCAAAAGGTGAATACCATATGACCTCACTTATAACTGGAATGTAATAAACAAAATAAACTAACAAGAAAAGTAGAAACAGAGACATGGAAACATGGAACAGACTGATACCTGTAGGAGAGATGGAGGAATGGTAGAAGGAAGAGGAAGGGATTAATCAAAACACATGTATGAATGACCCATGGACATGGACAACAGAGGGGGCATTCACTGTGGGAGAGGAGGCTGGGCTGGGTGGATGAGGGCAAAGAGGAAAAAAGTGGGACAACTGTAATAGAATAAACAATAAAAATAAAAATTTAAAAACAACCATCATAGGGAAAAAAGGAAGGCTCACTCAAAAGCAGTTCAGATAAAGTAGTGAGTACAAGTGGTGAAAGGATCCATGGTGTGTTCAAAGAAGTAAAAGGAGGCCTGAATGTTGGGAAAAATTGAGTGAGGAAGAGAATTAGTAGACGATGCCAGGGAGGTGATGTGGGAGGTGGGATGTGTGGGGTTCTGTAGGCCACTGTAAAAGCTTTGGACTTTCCACTAAGTGATTGGATGGAGTCATTGGATGTTTTACACTTATGTTTTGAAAGGATTACTCTGGCTGATTAATTGAACTGAAATTATGGAGAAAAGAAGACATGGGAAAGAATTAAAAAGGGAGGAATGAGTTAGAAATCTGTTGCAAATAGTTAAGACCAACATGGAAGCTGTGGACATGGTATGAGGTCATTCGATTTGAATTGTATTTGAAAGTTGCCAGTGAGCGTGAGGTATGATAGAACAGAGGAGACAAGGTTTGGAGATTATGCAACATAAAGATGTGAATGACCAGCAACTGAAATGGGAAATACAGGTTAAGGACAGGTGTGAGAAAAAGTTGAGCTTAGTTTTGAACATGTGCAATGTGAAATGCCTTTGAGGTTCAAGTAGAAATGTAGATTAGACAATTTGGTATATGAATCTGGGTTTTAGGAAAGATCCCAGAACACAGATGTAAATTGGAGTAGAATAAGTTTATAGATAGTATTTAGAATACTTCAGCATGCCCTATTATGTATGAATAAGTAGAAGTAGCTGATGATCAGAAATCAAATTCTAGAAACTCAGAATGTTAGCTCCAAGGACAACTTCTGATCTCCTTATCAGATTACATCTAAAATTTACCATTGTTATAAAGGATGATGAGCATAGAACTGTGTGCTTTTTGTGTGACTCCTTTAATCATTGTGTCAAAATTTGAACCAGGTAGGCTCATAATAACGAGAGGTAATAGAACATTTTGGTAGTTTTTGTGGCTGTTAATGGGTCCTAATTATCAAAAGATTTTAATACAATAAGGACATGATGTTATCTGTTAACACATTGTATTCACTTTAACAGCAATCTTTATAAAGATATTAGCATGACCATAAATAGATCATTGATTCTATATATTCTACTTGGTCAATATTGAATTTTTAATATTGATTATATTGTCTACAAAGCTGACCAAAGATTAAAAGAAAGTATTTTGAGATAGGCAGATGTTATTCTTCAAGCTCATGAGACTAAGAACACTGGGCACATAGTAAATGCTGAACATAAACTGATTAATTGCTAATGAAATACTAAATAATCTAATACAGAACAATATTCAGGTGTCAGATTATGAGAATTGCAGATGAATTAAAATGCATCTAATACAGTTACAGGATGCAAGCCAATCAGAATTGTAACTAGAAATATGGAGCGGCCTGGTTGAAAAACACAAAAGCATGTGGAGGTTAATATTGGAATTTACTAATACATTATTCAGTATTTCAAATGCCTAACTGAGGTTCTGAATTCATCAATGAAGTTTCTAATATACAAATAATGTAGAAGTGACACTGAAGAGTAGATTGCCATACATTTAGGTGCATTTAAAATTAGGTGATCAATTATTTGCCCCTTTTGTATCTTAGAATAAAATGTCCCAGTAATAATTCCTATTGAATATTAAATATAATACATTGTTTCTATTAATATAAGATGTACTTCTGGATAATTTACTAATATTAATCTCACAAGACAGTATCCCCTCTTTTCAAAAAATTTATTTATTTTTTATGCTGTTACAGTTGTTTCTACTTTTCTCTCCTCTTCCCCACCTCCACCCAACTCCACCCTCTCCCCTCACCAAGCCAATGTCCCTATTGTTGTCTGTCCGTGGGTTTGGCATAAATGTTCTTTGGTTAACCCTTCACCATCTTTTATCTTGTCCCCCCCACCTCAAGTATTGTCTCTTTTAACTGTTTGCACTTGAATTGCATTTTAAATCTCACCTACTCAAAATCATACAAAATCTCAAACAATATTTTATAAATTTAAAGATGTATAAACTGATACACTGAAATTTCTATTTAATGACACTAGATGGTGGTAGAACGCTTTCTAAAGGGTTGAAAGCAGTCTAAATCAACAAAGATCTCAAGTATTAATAAACATTAAAATGAAAACAAGATGCCCAGTGAGTAAATATGTATTAATTTTGGATTCAGTATTAGATTTTTGGAGGTAATTCTTGAGGAAGTGATTATTAGCATCTGGAAAAATAACTTCTTAGTTCTAAAATCAATTCCACTATTGGTCATAGCTCATGATCCTTAAACCCATTTTCCTCCTCCTCCCATTGTGAGAAACCTCTGATAATGATAAACTTACAATATTTTTGTAACATCATATTTACAAATGAAACATTAATTGGGTTAATCTACACATTCCCAATGTGGCAAGATACATCTTAAGGGCATAACTTATTTTTAGAAGGCACATCATATAAAATAAACATTATCATTGAATTAGTCTGAAGTATTTGACCACACACAAACATAGCCAGGGAAAATAGCCATATTATTTTTATAGGGTAAGTCAACAAATAATTTTAATAATTTTAATAAACTTTTAGAACTGTGAATATTTTAATAAAAATCTTTTACAATTTCCTTATCTTACAAACCTGTAAAGATTAAATGAAAAGCCCCACAATGGTGGAATTAGAGGAATTTGAAAGCGTTCTTTCAAACACACTATTTCTGTCACATTTCCAATACCTTGTCACCATGTATGAGTTATCTTTTGATATTCAGCTATTTTAATTGTCCAGGGAAATAAACACATGGTGAAAACTTGGATATCAGTATTGCAGATCATATTAGAATATTGTAAGTACACATCTGACACAAATGTAACTGTCCCCAAGGTATAGCCACAGTTCTGTGCTTTTGATCTGCATAAGCCTGAGACATATCACTCACTTTTGTAAAACTGCACAGCACTACAGGTACTTATTGCTAACAATGCCTCTTTATTTTTAACAAAAGCATATATTGTTAATATGAGTGGGACAAAATTGTTCAGAAAAAGGAAACTAAGATTGAAGAATTAAATTAATATATCCAAAGTGTAATTAGGAGTGTATACTTTTTGCATCAGATGCATTTGCTGCAAAGTCAGGAAGATATTACCAATGGGGCACATTATATTTGATTATCACTGTCAATACTGCTTCACATTGATAGCATCATATAGACTTTCTTGTAATTGCTTTTTTTTCTAGAGTCAGCCATTTTCCTAAATGCAGTACCTGGAACACTGGGGCTAAGAAAAGCTACATTAATAAGAGTTTTATTGCCAAGGGCATGAAAACTCTGCACACTATACTCCATCATGTCCTTACCACACACTTTTTTTGACTCACAATGTGCATTAGCAATTAAAGGATACCATTCAGAAAACTGTTAAATCTTTTGAGTCCAGTACATAATTTATTTATACTTAGAAATTATTTTCATTCAATACATTTCTGAAAATAGCACTCTCATTTTTTCTCAACATGCAAAATATCCTGTTTTCCACAATCTAAATCATAATATCTCTATATCCCCAGCATTAATTTGTTAATTTAACTTCTTAAATATTTAACTTCTGAGTATGTCATAGTTTTCTTTTTTTCAGTCATTATCCGTATGTTCTTGGTGCTCCATTTTCTTCACATTTCTTTACTATCTCAAGATATAAATTTCAAATGCATACGTAAAAACAAAACCTGAGTCATGACTACAGTCCATATTTAATAAGGTTTTGATGTTATGTGATTCGAATACAACGGAGAGATCTGAACACAAGCATATAAATAGAGGAAGTTGACTAAGGTCAAGAAATATCCAACCCTGTAACCATGGCAGCATGAAACATTTTCCTTAGCAATAGATTTTCTCTTACCTAATCTTGATTCAGCCCATACATCTCCCTCACCACTTCTGCATAAAATACTCATGCACTCATATTATACACTTCAGGCAACAGATAAAAAGAGGTAGGAGGAATTATAATCTGAAGTCAATTCTCATAGCAAATTCATCATGGCCTTGCATTGCGTTGGCCAAAAACTTTGCTTTTGTCTGTAAGATGGCTCTGGTAGTTCTTAGTTGTCTTTAACTTCATTTGAAACAATTTTATTAGATTGTATTGTGAAGGCTCTGATGTCAGCATGCATTAGAGAAAAAGTCAAAATTGGTGAATTTTTGTATAGACATTTTAAGATTGAAAATGGAAGAAAATATGCAAAATTTTCAAGATACTATGCTTTATTATTTCAAGAAAGGTAAAAACAACAGAAACACACAAAAAAGATTTGTGCAGTGTATAAAAAAGGTGATGTGACTGATTGAACATGTTTGAAATGGTTTGTGAATTTTTGTGCTGGAGATTTCTCACTGGATGGTGCTCCACAGTCAGGTAGACCAGCTGAAGTTGATAGCAATCAAATTGAGACATTAATTGAGAACAATCGACATTATACCAATGTGTGGGAAGCTAACATACTCAAAATATCCAAATCAATAAAGTTATTGGTGAAAATGAAAAATGTGTCATTTATTTTATGGAAAAAATGAAATGGACTTTTTGGCTAACCCAATAATTTAAATCATATTTACTTCCAGGAATTTAGTTTAAGCAAATTGCAATAAGATTCACTGTTAAGACATAAAGAACCATGAAGATAAAGTTAATTACCTAAGCCCAGTGTAGATAAGTAGTTAGTAATTTAATCAAGCACTTTATTTTTTAAATGGAAATTTTGAAGAAAAAAAATTTAATTTGATTTTGTTTGGAGTGGAGTTTTAAAAGAAATTTATAACAGAGCTCTTCAGGTCTAGATCATCTTAATGGGCCTCGCTTTCAACAGCGTTCTTATAGTAAGTAGAAAAACTCTCCTTCGTAGCCTATAGAAATATTTCTAACAGTTTTCCAACTCACTGAGGGTCAAATCCCTTTAACATCTCTACAGGATTTATTGTGAATGTTATTTTAAGACTCTCTCAACAGCTTCAGGACTTTTTTACTCCCTATTCAGTGTTTCTTTGGCAATTGAATTATGTTTAAAACCTTTATGCTTTTCATCTATTTGTTCCCAGTTAGCTCCACGTGCCAGCAACTGCTTTCAAAGCTCTATTTTGGACATAGATTTCAGACATGATTTATTGTGTTGCTTGTTTTCCCCCATGGCTTTCCCACAACTGAATCTGGGCCACTAGGGCCTTGGTCTGGAGCAAACCAGTTGTGTGTGAAGGTAGTGTCCTTCATCAGATAATTGCTTCAGTCCAAGTCACAAGGTTCAGTTGAGGAATCTCACTGGATTTTTCTTGTGTTTTATCCATATTTACCATTTTGGGGTGGAGAAAAGCACTTCACTTTTAAAATTCTGAAAATGTAAAATTTATGGACTTTCTCTATTCCTTTTTATTTCTGCCCACAGACTGGCCGATTATTATCTGGTCTTGTTTTTCTGGTCACACACTATCCTAGGAAGCTACCAGAAGTCGATGAGTAGACACAGGTTAAACAAGACTACATTTTGCTTCCGTAGTTGTTGCAGGTGACATTTTTACCTAGCATTTTATGGCTCCATGACAACATCTCACATTCCCAGGCACTGTTCTGCTACCAACCATGGAACCCACTTAAAAGTTTTTTTCTAATTGTTAAAGAAGTAATTTTTAAGTCTTACAACGGTAACATAAAAAAAGTTATTTCTTAGTCAAATAATACCCCAAGACAGGTAGGGATAGCAGGAGAAGATGTCTTTCAGAATTACTCAGACATTTGTGCCCTATCTCTACAATATTTTTGTCTGTAAAGTTATTCATTAGATTCTTATGATCAGGATATGTTACAAGGATGAAATGCAAAATACAAAACATTACAAGTGATATCCAACACTTACCTAGAACATAAATGGGGAAATACAAATAAATAGTCATACTTGCTTCATTTTTTCAAACAAAAGAATACATAAAAACTAATAAAAATGTTCTTTTTTTCCTAATCTCTCTCTTTTTTATTGTTATTCCATTACAGTTGTCCCAATTTTCTTCTGTTGCTGTTCTCTACCCTGCCCTGAATAGAATGGAACTGGATGAGGAAGATAAAGATAGAATACAGAATTCTCTGAGAAGACCTTGATTTGTAGGTTTGATGTTACAGTTGTGTAGAAATTAAACTAAAAATCTATCATTAAAGTTTTGCTTACACAAATTGAATTTAATTAAAGTGAATTTAAAGACAAATTTTTATATTTTTAGTGAGATTTTATGCTATATATACACACATATAAACTGCATACGCACAGACAGAGACAGAGAGATATAAATCATACAGAGGGTTATATAAAAGCAAAAAAAATAAAATTGTTCTTATAAAATTAGTTATCATTAATCTCAAAATATGTCATATTTTTAGATTATAGTAACATTATTACAAAACTATTTTTATCCTAAAAGAAAAGAGGTAAACTATAATGTAAATTTGTTAATTAGAATTTCAGCAAGGTAGAATACCTAGGAAAGTATTTACCCTCATATCTGAAACTACTAAAAAACAGGAGAAAATATATGAAACAATGATTTTGACATGTGGAACATGATAAAATTAGTAGACAATGCTATTGAAATTATTCAATACATTCAAGAAACCAGAGAGAAGATTGAGACATGAAAGGCAAAAATACCAAATTAAATTTTTAGAGATGGATGTATAATACCTAAGATGAAACATATATAATACGAGATTATTGGCATATGAAACATGAAGAAATGACTCATAAATTAGAACACACAGCAGTAGATATTATCCAAAATCAAACACAAGGATAAAAACCCTGAAAATATATGTGTAGAACATTAGTAATTCATGGGAACAACTTCAACCAGAATAATACACATAAAAGTAGATACCCCAAAGGAAGGGGTAAAAGAGAAAAAAACTGAAAATGATAATAAAATTTTTCCACATTATTATAAAATATAAACCCAAAGATCCAAGAAGATTCAGCCTGAACACATGTATATGCACACACAGATCACAAAGAAGCTATACCAAAGCTCATCATGACTGAAATGCTTTATAATATGATGTAAAGAAAATCTCTGGCAGTGACCAGAGAACAAAGGCATTTTCACACAGAGAAACAATGGTAATAATGAAGTCATTTACTTGTCAGAAATAATGTAATCCAGCAAATACATCTTTAAAGTGTTGAAATAATAATGCTATCTTAGAATTCTATTAGAAAACATAAATAACTGACAAAAATGAAGATGAATTTAATGCTGTTGCAGATGTACATAAAAAATAAAAAATTTTCACCGGATACCTATAGAATGGCCTTTAAGGTTTACACAAGGACTAAAAAGTGCTAAGAATGGTAACTATGTCTGTAAACATAGCAGATTGTTTAATTTATTAACTTGAAAAGTTAGATGACTATTTAAAGCAACAATAGGAAAATTAATGCTATTTTTTAACTTATGTACAGAGAAGTAAACATGTGATAACAATAGCACAAATGTCAGGAGAAGAGAAATCAAAACATACTGGAGTAAAATTCCTGTACTACACATGAGGTATGTAAAACTCCTTGCTAGTAGATGGTAGAAGTTAAAAATTATATATTATAAACCTTAATGCAAGCACTGGAGAAGCAAAACAAAGAGGTAAATCTGTCAGAGTCTATAAAACAAATATAATGGAATCCTAAAAAATACTTAACTCATAACATAAATTTTTTTAAAAACACTAATGGGATAAATAAATAGTATATAGAAATATGGTATATTTAAGCTTGAGCATCCTAATAACCGCATTAAATGTAAATGGCTTAAAACTTCCAGTTAAAAAGCAGATATATGCAGATTGGGTAATAAAGCACGACCAAATCATATGCTGATTATAAGAAAGTTACATTCAATATTAATCCCGAAGTAAACAGAAAATAAAAGAGTAAAAATCAGAACAAAAAAAAATCAATAAAAAAGCAAATAATACTAGAAAAAACTAATGACGTCAAAGCTGCTTTTTAAGGAGATTAGTAAAATTGATTAACTAACCACAGTGATCATGTAAAAAATAGAGAGGACAAAATATCAGAAATGAGAGAGTTGACAGAGTCTATGTATATTAATGAAATTAAGTGATGTCTTGAAGATTTTTCCCACTGGAAATTTGTTACTTTCTTTTTGTTCATACACTATTTGTTTAAAAAAAGTCACTAAATCGTGGTAACTTTTAAAAATCAAACCATCATTTGCATATATTTTCATACACCACAAAATATATTAGCTTTGTGTGGCAGAGATTTCAAGAATAAATTGCTCATGTTACTCTGGAATGGTGAGCAGGTACTGATATATTTTAAGGTTGCTGAGAATTATGAAAAGAGGACAATTTTTTAATGTTGGCAAATATACCCCATTATATTTACATTCCCTCCCTTTAGGATTATTATGCTCCTTGAAACTACAAATAGCTCCTTTTAAGTTTAATAAGCATGCCTCAAGAGAATGTGGAGCTTATCACATTTAATATACCATTTAGACTGTCCTAAATATGATACCTTGATCTGAAAACTTTTATGTTGTAATGGGTTTGATGAGTTGAAATCTTCCAATTTAAAGATTATAAAAGGCTTATAGAATAAGGGCACCTTTATTATCAACTACATTTTTCAAAACCTATTCTTCTGATGGTTTAATTACAAATAGATTGAATTTCACTGGATAGATGCCAAACTTAGAAATTGGTGGAGAGAATGACTGACAAAATGTGCTTTAGCTTTTCTAAAACACAAACATGTAGTCACATAGTTTGTCATAGCCAGCTAAAATCATATTTTATTGTCTCCATTCTTATTTATCCTGCTTTAAGGATTATCTTTCACCTTCACACTGAATTTAATTTCTCTGTTTGATGTGGTGATCTCAAGTGAGAAAAACCCATTGGAAAGAATCTTGTGGATTTAAATTCATTCTTGATTTTGCCTCTCATTAGTTCTCCCAACTGGAGACCAATGAAAGAGATGTCTTCCCACATGACACCAAAATGAGGTGTGAGGAGTTATTTTTTAGAACCATATCAGAGGAGGTTTCAGGAAGCTGTAGAATGGAAATTGGACATCAGCCAGGTATAAACTTTTTGTTTCAGCTTTCTATCTCTAGGACAATTTCTGTAAGTTTCGTAGACTTGAGGAATCATCACAGTAAGACTTTGTTATAGTTTATGTGATGAAAAACTTAAAAATTAAAATAACTTGTATCCGGACTATACTTTAAATCAAAAGGTCATACATTAGTCATATTCACTTATTAAGCGAGTTAAAGTTTACCATCTCTGTCTCAAGTCCCCAGTACTACCCAACACGTGTAGCAACTGTTGAGAAAAGTTGTGGAAAATACAGAAGCCAGGTGTTTCCCGTGCCTTGGAAGGTAAAGGTAGTTTGTTAAATTGCAACCCATCCATAACGCTTAGTTGTAGAGTATAGGGAAACCTTGCTGTTGTGTTCTATTTGCCTCATCTTTGGCCACTTCATAACTTTTCTTTCTTATTCTTAGAGTTTCGAATAAAATTCTGATAAAAGTGTTAATGAAATGAATACTATTTCAGATGTACAAAAATCCCCTAAGTATTTCACCAGAATGCCTGGATGACAAAAAATATTAAAGGAAATCCTTCAGACAAAGGGAACATAATACTAGATGGAAATCTGGGTTTGCATGAGGGAATAAAGAGTACTAGGAATTGTAACTATGTCAGTAAATATAGTAGACTTTTATTTGTTTACTTCATCTTAGTTTTTATATCTATATAATTATATTTCCACAAACTTTTTCCAAAAATTATACCTAATTGTACTATGTATTATCTCATTGCATTGTCTGAAATTTCTAAAACAATATTAAATACTTATGTGGCTATTGGCATTCTCACTTCAATGAGATGGCTCTGATATTAACTATTATATGATATTGCTTGCTGTTTAGTGACTGGTATCTTTCACCAAGTTTAGAGTTTATGGAATATTTTAAATCTTGCTAAAATTTTTTTTCTGTTTGTTGTTTGGTTGTTAGTTTTAGAAACAAATGTTTAATTTTTGTTCTTTCCAGAAACATTGATATACATCTGATATATATCTTTAAAATATTGAGGCTATTATGTGAAATATTTTATTATATATAATAATAGCTTTGAATTGTCATTTTATAGTTATTATTCAATTTATTCTCCCAACTAGAGACCAAACACATGTGTATGCTCACACAGATCACAAAGAAGCTATACCAAAGCTCATCATGATTGAAATGCTTTATAATATGATGTAAAGAAAATCTCTCTTTGGCAGTGGCCAGAGAACAAAGGCATTTTTCTGCAGAGAATCAAAGGTAATAATAAAGATTTTTTTGTCAGAAATAATGTCATCCAGCAAATACATCTTTAAAGTGTTGAAATAATAATGTTATCTTAGAATTCTGTCAGAAAACAGAAATAACTTAGAATTTTGAATAAAACTCTGACGAAAGTGTTAACGAAATACTGAAATAGTATTACTTTCAGTATTAATAGTATTAATAGTATTAGTAATAGTATTACTATTAATGGCAACAGTATTAATAGTAAT